>JACEIK010009456.1:8192-28901 GCA_018107945.1 Datura stramonium
GAGTCTCCCATTGTTCCTCATGATTTCAGTTATGCATGTTTATCATTCATGAGATTTCTATATCTATATATGTTCTAAAGTAGGTTTGACTCAATGTTCATCTTTACTCATTACTATCAGATTTCATCTTTGAGCCAATCGATTCAGTTATGATGATATATTATGTTGTGATGAGATCATGATTTCAGAAAGAATGCATGCAAGCCCTACTCTTAGAGTATTAATGTATATGTTTTACATTATGCATTTTCTTTAAATGATTTTACTTACTTAAGCAGTTCTATTTACCTTGCATACTCGGTACATTCCACGTACTGACCGCATACTCTATGATGTATCATTTCATGATAGAGGACATGGCTCTCAGGTTCAACCCCGCTCATAGTCAGTCTTCTGAGATCGCATCGTACATTGTTGATGAGTCCTCATATCTCATGAACTAGACTATTTAGATTTCCTATATGTATTTCAGTTTCATCTTTGTTGAGTTAGTAGGGGTCTTGTCCCATCAACTCGTCATGTTAGAGGCTTTTTAGACATATGGTTGTATTCAACTTTAGATTTTGTATTCTGATGTTATGTTTGATTTAGACTTCCGCTATGATTATCTCGTTGATTCTTCAATTTTATTGATAGAGTTAGATGAATGCTTGTGTTATGGGTTAACTTGGGGTCTCTAAGGGCTCTTTGTCCCGTGTTGCAATCTGGGCCCTCGTTTGGGTCGTGACAAACTTGATATCAGAGAAATAGGTTCGAAGTGTTCTAGGGTGTCTAAAAGCCGCGTTAAGTGGATTCTTTTTCATGGGTGTGAAGCGCGCCACACCTATAATGAAGAGTCTATGAAATGTTTAGAAAATGTTCCCTTCTTTCATGGTCTATGTCGTGCGATAAAATGCCTTCCTATACTTCTAATTCATGCTATTTGTGATTGTATAATCATGGCTCCCCAAAGAATGAATGGTAGAAGGAACGTGAATGGAGAAGGCCACATGGATGGCAACGATAATGGGCACCAGCAAGTCCCACTAGTTCAGGAGCACCAAGCACTGGAGCTAGCTGCCCATGCTAAGTTCCTGGCCGCTATTCAGATGCTCGCGCAGGGCTTGACCACTCAGGTCTATTAGTATGCAATTGTGCATGTCCCGCAAAATGGAAATGTGGCGGCTGCACGAGTCAGGGATTTCTTAAGAATGAACCCACTAGAGTTCCTTGGGTCAAAAGTAGATGAGGACCCGCATGAGTTCCTAGACGATATTATGAAGATAATCCAAATCATGGGGGTGAATGGAATGGAGTGCGCAGAGTTTTCCTCGTACTAGTGGGGTCGTGCATATCTGGTTTCTCCAATGGAAGGATAGTAGGGCCGTCGAAGCAGGTCTTGTCACTCGGGAAGAGTTCCATGTTGCATTATTAGATCGGTTCTTTCCTCGTGAGATGAGGGGGCTGAAGGCAGCTGAGTTCATAAATCTGAAGTAAGGGAGGATGATAGTGCAGGAGTATGCCCTTGATTTCACCCGCATATCAAAGTATGCCCCAGAGTTGGTTTCTTATTAGAGGGAGCGGGTGAGTATACTCGTTCATGGTGTAGCGGGCTATTTGGATAAGGATTGTAGGACCGCTCTAATTCACCAGGACATGGGCTTCCCTCGGATAGTCTTGTATGCCCAGTAAATGGAGGTGTCACATTTGAGAGAGAGGGAGTCCAAGAGGTCCAGGACCGATGACCAAAGATTTTCACAGCCGAGGTCAGGAGGTGAGCACTGACAGCAGACCCACCAGAGATCTTCAGCCCCAGCATCTTCAGCATTGAGTGTGCCATCCAGGAGTAGGCATGATTAGAGAGGGAAAGCATTAGGCTCTAGGGGTCAGAGTAGCAGACCTGTAGATTCTAGCATTCCAGCTTGCAACAGGTGTGGCTGGGCTCTCACGGGTTAGTATTTAGCAGGTACAGGTGCTTATTTCGGGTGTAGGAAGCCTGAACACATGCTAATAAATTGCCAAGCAGCGAGACAAGATCATGATAGGAGCTGAGGCCTAGCTTCAAGTTCAGCAGCCCCTCCCACACGCTCATCACATCAGGGGGCATCTATCGGTACAGGTGGCGGTTAGCGCCAAATTTTTTTTTATACATTAGCATCCGGTCAGGAGTAGGAGGTCTCCCCAGACGTGGTCACTGGTATGTTACGAGTTTTCCATCTTGATGTTTATGCTTTGTTAGATCCGAGGGATACCTTGTCTTTTGTGACACCTTATGTGGCCAGTAGCTTTAGAGTTAGTCCCGAAGTCTTTTCAGAACCCTTCTCAATCTCTACACCAGTAGGTGATTCAGTTATAGCTAGACAATTATATAGAGGTTTCCCGGTCTCACTCCTTTACAAAGTCACCTCAACAGATTTGATGGAGTTATCCATGACCGATTTTGATGTTATCCTCGGCATGGATTGGCGATTTTCATGTTATGCTTCAGTTAATTGTAGAATTTGGGCAGTAGAGTTCAGATTTTTAGGTGAGCCAGTCTTAGAATGGAAGGATAGTTCAGTTGTGCCGGTAGGTTATTTCATTTCTTACCTTAAGGCCATTGAGATGATTTCTAAAGGTTGTGTGTACCATCTACTTAATGTTAAGGATGTTGAGTCCGAGACCCTGACTATCCAGTTAGTTCCAGCAGTACGTGAGTATACAAATGTCATTCCAGATGATTTACCAGGAATCCCTCCTGAGTGGGAGATCGATTTTGGTATTGACCTTCTTGTCGACACGCATCCTATATCTATTCCTCCCTATAGAATGGCTCCAGCCGAGCTAAAGGAGTTGAAAGAGTAGTTGAAGGACTTGTTAGATAAGGGTTTCATTAGACCAAGCAAGTCCCTATGGGGTGCACCAGTTCTATTTGTCTGAAAGAATGATGGTTCTTTTCACATGTGTATTGATTTTAGGCAATCGAACAAGGTCAATGCCAAGAACAGGTATCCTCTACCCAGGATTGATGATTTATTTGATTAGCTTCAGGGTGATAAGTATTTCTCAAAGATAGAACTCAGGTTCGGGTACCATCAGCTCATAGTTCGGGAGTGTGGCATCCCGAAGACATCCTTCAGGACACGGTATGGCCATTATGAGATTGTAGTGATTTCATTTGGACTAACGAATGCTCCTGTAGCTTTTATGGACTTGATGAACAGGGTGTTCAAGCTGTACCTAGATATGTTCGTGATTGTGTTAATTGATGAAATCCTAATATACTTTTGGTGCGAGGAGGAACATTCCACTCATTTGAGAGTGGTGCTAAAGACTCTCAAGGATCACCAATAATATGCCAAATTTAGTAAGTGCGAGTTATTATTGAACTCCGCGCCATTTTTGGGCCATATGGTATCAAGAGAAGGCATAACGGTGGACTCTCAAAAAATAGAGGCGGTGAAGAATTGGCCTAGACCAGTGAACCCTTCAGATATTTGGAGTTTCTTGGGTTTAGTTGGCTATTATTGGAGATTGGTTAAAGGTTTCTTATCGATTGCAACACCTTTGACCAAATTAACCTACAAGAAGGTGAAATTCCAATGGTCGGAGGCTTGTAAAAAGAGCTTTCAACAGTTGAAGACCCAACTTACTTCAGCACTTGTGTTAACTCTACCGGAGGGTACTGATAGGTTCGTGGTGTATTATGATTCTTTAAGGATCAGACTTGGGTGTTTGTTGATGCAGCACGGGAAGGTTATAACATATGCCCCAGATAGCTAAAACTTCATGAGAAGAATTACTCGACCCATGATCTTGAATTGGCCGCGGTGGTATTCGTCTTGAAGATATGGTGACATTATTTGTATGGGGTCCATGTGGATGTGTGTACGAACCATAAGAGCTTACACTATGTGTTTACTCAGAAGGATCTCAATCTTCAGTAATGGAGGTTGTTGTAGCTACTCAAGGACTACGATATGAGTGTGCTTTACCATCCAGGTAAGGCCAATGTGGTATCATACGCACTTAGCAGACTCTCTATGGAGAATGTGTCACATGTGGATGAAAGGAAGAAGGAGATGGTAAAGGATGTATATCGACTCGCAAGGTTGGGAGTTAGGTTGGTTGACTCGGCTGAAGGCGGTGTTTTGGTTTAGAACGAATCAGAATCATCCTTGGTGACTGATGTAAAATCTAGGAAAGATGAGGACCCGATTTTAGTAAAGTTAAAGGAAGCCATTCAGAATCAGAAGGTAGAGGTCTTCTCCAAAGGGGGAGATGGGGTACTTCGATACAAGGGTCGCTTATGTGTTCCGGATGTTGATATTTGAGAAGAAGGATGTTGCACGAGGCTCATGGATCCAGGTATTCTATCCATCCAGGTGCCCCCTAGATGTACCGTGACTAACAAGAAATCTATTGGTGGAATGGAATGAAGAAGGATATTGCAAAATTTGTAGCTAAGTGTTTGAACTGACAGCAAGTAATGGTCAAGCACCAGAGGCCGGGAGGTGTTCTTCAGGATATCATAATTCCTATGTGGAAGTGGGAAGAAATTAATATGGACTTCATCATAGGTTTACCTCATACTCGCCGGCAATATGACTCCATTTGGGTTATGGTAGACAAATTGACCAAGGCTGCTCATTTTCTACTGGTCAAAACCACGGATTCGACGGAGGATTATGCCATCTATATATATGGGAGCTAGTTCGATTGCATGGAGTGCACTTATCCATCTTATCAGAAAGATGTACTTAATTTACCTCTCAGTTTTGGAAGTCATTTCAAAAAGGATTGGGTACTCAGGTTAAGCTCGGCACAACATTTCACCCGCAAGTGAATGGTCAAGTAGAGAGGACAATTCAGACCTTCGAGGACATGTTGAGAGCATGCGAAATCGACTTTAAAGGTAGCTGGGATTAGCATTTTCCTCTTATCAAGTTTTCATACAATAACAACTATCATTCCAGTAATCAAATGGCATCGTTCGAGGCTCTCTATGGATAAAGGTGCAGGTCGCCTATTGGATGGTTTGACGTTGGCAAAGCGGCAATGATAGGACCAGATTCAGTTCATGAGGCTATGGAGAAGGTTCAGTTGATAAGGGACAGGTTTGAAAATTGCACAGAGTCGCCAAAAGTCCACTGCCGATGTGAGGAGGAGAGAATTAGAATTTGAGGTCAGTGATTGGGTATTTCTGAAGGTCTCTCCCACGAAGGGAGTGATGAGGTTCAGAAAGAAGGGGAAACTTAGTCCGTGCTATGTCAGGCCGTACAAAAAAGTGCTATGTGTTGGCAAGGTGGCCTATGAATTGGAGTTTCCCTCAGAATTAGCTTCTATGCATTCTGTATTCCATGTGTCACTCTTGAAGAAATATTTGGGTGATCTAGCTCTAGTTGTCCCGGTGGAAAGTGTCAGTTTAAAAGACAACCTCAGTTATGAGGAGGTTTCGAGAAATACTAGATCGTCAGGTTCGAAGGCTAAGGAACAAGGAAGTAGCTTCAGTGAAAGTGTTATGGAGGAAATATTAAAGGAGTTATGTTGGAAGCCAAATCGGATATGATGGCTAGATACCCATATTTAATCTCTACTGGCTTAGTTCTATCTTGAGGTATCAGTTTTTTCCCAAAAACTCTATTTAGTTTTCATGTTCAGTTCACGTGTTCAATTTTCTTTTATGTATATAGATGTGTATATGAATCATGAATTTAGTTAAGTTATGTAGTTCGAATCAGAGGTAGTCATTCCGTCAGTTTTCGGCTTAAATGATTAGTATTTGAATATGATAATTGCATTTCTATGCTTTTTTGTTTTTTTTCCAACATTCGAGGATGAACGTTCCCAAGGGGGAGATATTGTTATACCCCGGAAGCCCAAAGATCAGATCCAGGAGTTGAAATGGAGAAAAGTTGAAATCTTGCACCAGGTATCAGGACGGATCGTGAGGTGACCCGTGAGAGGAGTCCACGAGTCATGATGTGACTCGTGGGAAGGCCCAAAGAATGAATTTGAAACTCAAGAAATGAGATCCCCACGAGCATGACCACGACTTGTGGTCTGGCCCCACGAGTCGTTAGATCAGTCGTGGGGTGGGTGAGTAAGAAAAGAGAAGGAAGAGAGACAGTGTACTTGATGGGAGAACCCCACAGGTCGTGGTCAGTCCCCATGATTCGTGGGAATAGTCGTGGCCAAGCAGGGAATGATTTTGTTGAAGCTAAGGAAATGCACCTCATGGATGGTGACCACGAGTCGTTGTCACCATGTCATGTGTCGTTATGTCTTCCATTATGAGCCCAGGTGGCCTGTTGAGTAGTGTACTTCACGGATCAAGCCATGAGTCATGGTCATAGGGGATGAATCTTTAGGTCTCTCGTTGGAAATACGTGGCAGTTATTTTCTGCAATTTTAGTAAGGTCTATCTCATAATTTCTAAGCAGCTAAGGCCTAAATTACGTCATTTTGAGTTATGAATAGTGACTTTTCAAGGCGTTAAGTTCATTTTAGGCCTTATTCATTCATGTATGCAAGGTAGAAGACTAGAGTGGGGTGATCAAGCTTGGCATTCTTCAGTTTCTCTTCAATTTCCTATTGGGCATCTAAAGAAGTGTAAGAATCAACTGCCAATAGGTATGTAGGGTTATGAATTTGGTTATTTCTTTCACACTCATGCCCAATCCCTCTATAAATCATGAATGTTCTATGTCTAATGTATGGGGTTTTAACCCAATGCATGAAGTTCCTAATTCTTTACATGAGTATGATTAAAATAAGGTTCTACCAATGAATTATGAAGCATAGGCATGTTTTCAATTAAAATTCATGTTTCTAGTTTTAAAAATTAAATCCCATTGATGAAAAGTTCATGAAAGATGAGATTTGTGATGAATGTCATGGAGATATTATGATGAAAAGAATATTTTCGATGTGAATTGAGGATGTCCAAGTATGATAAAGCTTTGGGAAATGACCACATGTTCAAAGTATGATTTATGATTTCCAGATTTAAGCTTACCACATGGTTTTGGAGCGAAGTCTCCCATTTATCTTTCAGCTTGTGGTACGATTTCAGTTAAAGCTTCTCATATGCATGATTTTATATTTGAGATGTAATTGATATTTGAGGTTCATCAATAGACGATGTTGAGCTTCATTGAATAACGATGTAGAGAATATGCACGTTTTTGGGAGTTGTGTCTAGTACTGAGCTGGCTAAGGGTGGATCACCCTATGTCTTAGAACTACGTGCCAACATAAGTTTATACTTATATATACTATTTCGGGACCTCCCTTGTGAGCTATCCCAGACCCTATTGGCCCGTGAGCTTGATATCGATATCATGGTATTGTCCCTAGCCCTGGTAAGGCTTTGGACGACTCTATCCACTTTAGTGTGATAATTGGGACCACGTAAGCTCTATCGTGGTATGTTGGTTAAAAGAAGAGTCTCCAATTGTTCCTCATGATTTTAGTTATGCGTGTTTATCATTCATGAGATTTCTATATCTATATATGTTCTAAAGTAGGTTTGACTGAATGTTCAGCTTTACTCATTACTATCAGATTTCATCTTTGAGTCAATCAATTCAGTTATGATGATATATTATGTTATGATGAGATCATGATTTTAGAAAGAATGCATGCAAGTCCTACTATTAGAGTATTAATCTCTATGTTTTACATTATGCATTGTCTTTAAATGATTTTACTTACTTAAGTGGTTTTACTTACCTTGCATACTCGGGGCTCCTTGTCCCATGTCGTGATCCGGGCCCCCGTTCGGATCGTGACAAGATAGTTCGCCTACATGGAGTCCCTTATCCAATATTTCTCACAGAGGTGCTCAATTCACAACAAACTTCTAGATGTCTTTCCAGAAAGGCATGGGCACTCAGGGAAGCCTCAATACCACCTTTCATCATTAGACAGACGGACAGGATGAACGCACCATTCATAGGCTTGAAAATATCTTGCGTGCCTGTATTCTAGATTTTGGCGGAAGTTGGGATGATCATATTTCCTTGATTGATTTTTCCTATAATAACAGCTACTAGGCGAGTATTTAGATGGCCCCATATAAAGCTTTATATGGGCAAAAGTGTAGGTCGCCAATGGGTTGGTTTGAACTCAATGTGGTAGAGTTATTAAGGCCAGACTTAGTGCAACAGGTTATTGACAAGGTGAAACTTATTAGAGGTCAACTTAAGACGGCCCAAAGAAGGCAGATGTCTTATGCGGATGTACGTCGTCGAGTGTTGGAGTTTGCTTTAATGATTGGGTCTTCCCGAAAGTGTCGCCTATGAAAGTCTTCATGCGATTTTTCCAAAAGGGCAAGCTGAGCCCTAGATATGTTGGGCCTTACAGAGTTATCCACAGGATGGGCAAAGTAGCCTATGAGTTGGCGTTTCCACCAGAGCTAGCGGCAGTCCACCTAGTATTTCATGTATCGATGTTGCGGAAATGTATAGGAGTCCCAACCCATGTTATGCATTCGATAATGTCCGGATATCTGAGGAGATGACCTAGACCGAGGTCCCAGTGGCCATTCTTGACAGGAAAGTCAGGAAACATTAGATCAAAGAAGTCACCTCGATAAAAGTATTGTGGCTAAGTAATAATATCAAGGAAGTAACTTGGGAGGCTGAGGAGGAAATGAAGAAGAAATATCCTCACCTATTTACAATGTCGACGTGATATTAAGGTATGTGTTTGATACCTACGTTGCTGAGTATCTATTTTGAAGAAAATTAAGTGAAATTACTTTCCATTTAGGAACGAATGTTCCTAAGGGTGGGAGAATGTTACACCCTTAAATAAATATTTGGTGATTATTTAGTGTTTGTATACTATGTTAAGGGAAGTATAGATTTTATATTGGTCGTAGATGAAAAGGGAAATGTGTACAAACGGAGAAGCAAAGAGTATGTGAAGTTCACAAATAAGGGTCAAATTTAAATAACCATATCTCCAAAAATATATTGAGTTAGAAGCCCCACGACCTATCAAATTAAAGGACTTTGAGTCTAATTTTTAGAAAATCAAACATCTTATCAATCAAAGTTCGGCGTAAAAAGTTATAGACATTTTACGGTGGCTCTATCTGGCAGTGATATGGCCACCGTCCTAAAAACGGCCACCACCCAAATACCTTTATATTTTAAGTCTTGTGCTATGAAATCATCAAATTTTCCAAATTTGAGTTGCTTGCTTATCCACTGAATCCTCTCAAATTCACAGTAAACAACTAAGGAAAATACCAATCTAAACTCCATTAAAACTAATGCTAAGTGAATGGGAACTATCATAAGGTGAAGGTATTGTGTTGGTGGCTGGTTTGGCTGCACTTGGGCAGTGTTGCTGTGGCGAATTTGCTGCGTTTTTGAAGCTGTTATAAGCTACATATATGTTCCCTCTTGGTAGGGATTAAACACAAGTTTAAAAAGTAAGAATTTTATTACTAACTTTGTTTAAATTCTTGATTAAAAGACTAGAAGTTGGAGGTGTGTTTGGTGTGTTGGTGAACTGTTTTTGCTGCGTTTTGGACAGCAATTTTACTGCATTTTTGGAAAATATGTTGAGGTAAATTACTCCTATTTTTAACCAATAACAAACCCCCATAAAAAGGCAAGGATGTCGCCCCTTTTAAACCTCTAAAATTGCAAAGTGAAATCTGGAAATTTGCAGTTAAGTGAGCTGTCGATGGACTGTCTGTGAGCTGAGTTTTGCTCATTTTCCTTAGGCTTTTTGGCTTTTTATTTTTCTGGAATTATACTTCATATTGAGGGGAAGAATTTCAGAATAACTAAGGTAAAATCTCCTCTTGTTTCTCCCTCAAAAGTTTGTGAAAACTAGTTGAGGAAATGGCTAAATGTTGTTGATGTTGCCATGTGTTGTTGTTGCTATTGTGACTGCCTTTGGTTAGTTAATTTGGGCTGAATTTTGTGCTATAGATTAAGATTTTTTTTGGCCTATAAACACACAGGATTAAGTAGGTTTAAGACATATAGTTGAAATAGGAAATCGGCTAAAGAGAAGTTCATCAAAGAAAGCTATGTAAGGCGACCCGTCCATTGTTCTTTTAAACACAATTCATGCGTTGTGAATTGAATGAGTCAAAAACCTCTTTACAAGTCTTGAGGCAGTATTTTAAGCTTCATTTAAGATTTAAACTTTCATGTTTTGTGGAGGTTAAATTCTAAAATTATGCCTAGCCGAAGTGAGGCATCTGAAGTGTGATATTGTGTTGATCATTGTCGTAGTTGTACACCGAGTTAGAGACCCCTCAGCACGGGCATTGTTAGATGGTCCTTACTGTCTGTTATATATATACATACGTACACGCACACACACACACACACACACACATATATATATATATGATGTTAAATGAGCTTAATGGTCTTGTTGCTAACTGAAATTAGTGAAAGAGCCAAGATGGTGACGTGTAAATTATTTTAAGCCAAGTAAAGACGTCGCAAGATATTAAGGATAAACGAGCTTATTGAATTAGGATTATCTGGTTATGGTTGTCCTTTATCTTATGTGTATGTTACGAAATATTCCAGGCCAAGGAGATATTTCATAATCCCTTTTCCCATAAGCCAAACGACAAGCTAGCGAGTCTCCGAACTATAAAGTCCCTTGAACACGATCTATAAATCTTGTTAAAACTCTTAGGTCATGTGCAGTTCCTTATGATTTATACAAGTTTTGAATACATGCATTTAAGTGCTATTTTGAACCTTTACATGTTATATGGGCTCACTTACAGTTATGCATTACGAAGAAGGCCTATGTAGGCTAAATATTTAGTATTCTTCATTTCTATGCTATATGTGTTAAGTTGGTCTAGTATAAGCCATATCGGCTCTGTTTAAGATTTTGTTTAAGATGTATTTATTTTAGCCCAGTGTGGTACACTGGCTGGAGGTATTTTTATTTTACCCAGGTGTGGTACACCAGCTAGATGGATTTTGCCCCCGTGTGGTATACTGACTGGAGGTATTTTTATTTTTACCCCGATGTGGTACAATGGCTGGACAAATTTTATATTGATTTTATGACCGTCTGGCCGCTGGCATTTTAGTTATAGTTTTTGTTGTGCATTAGATGATTGCATTTGCACTTCAATATTGATTATTGTCAGGTTTCAGTTTTCGGATTCCAGGTTGTTGCTATTCCTTATTTCTTGCTCAGTTATCATTGTTATCCTATATATTTTGTGTTTTCAACCTTACGTACCAGTAAAATTTATTTTTACTAATGTCCCTACATCTAGGGACCCTTTCTGCAATCGTGCTGTAGGTACATGCTGAGGTTCAGATCATCAGATGCAGTAGGAGCCAGATTTCAGCAGAATAGTGGTATGCTCCTCTCTTCCAGGAGTCATTTCCTAGTTTTGACTATTTTGAGTTTTGTGTATAGCATGGGTTGGCCGGGGCCCTATCCCATGCATTTGAGTTTTTTAACTCTGTAGAGGACGATGTGTACTAGTTTGTGTAATAGTTTTGGATGTGTAGTCGTGTTGGTTTTCCATTGCTCTGTTTAACTTTATTGTAGCCTTGTTGGCTTTCCAGGTTGCATGTTCATTATTATCGAGACATTATGGGTCTAGTATTTATCTTGGTTGGCTGTGATAGGTGGCTTGGTCAACCTTAGTAATACATTTATAGATGCTATATAGCCAGCTTCTCGAAAAATCATGAATCAAGTGCAAGTTGCGCCCTACCCCAATTTTGGGGCACAACAGTTCAAGACTGTCTATGTTCAACAATTTAGGTAATTAAAATCATGGAACTTAGGGTATTAACGTGTTAGCCCGAATTTAAACATTGACAAACTTCTTCACTTAGGAGGATGTCGAATTAAACTCATGAAACATTACAAAACTCACAATTTTAAGATGTGTTGGGTGAGCAGCTACTCAGTTGTGCGTCACAATTTTCGGGAAATAATGGTGCTTTGTGATCGAGATGCGATGTTAGTGCATGTGTCTGTGGGCAAGTGAAGATGTGAAGTGATGAAGGGGGAGGGAACCGTTTGTACTGAATTAGACATTTGAAATATGAGGTAAATTAGGGGAAAAAATCATGGTTTTATATGTTTAAGAAATCAAATTACCCAATTGAGCGTGGGTCGGGTTGGGTGATTCAAAATGATGTTTATGCACAACGACCCATGTAACGATTCTTTTCTCATGATCACAACTCGTTAATTTGTTCGTTACGTTGTCAATAGAGAAAACTTATCTGGGACCTAACGACTCAGGCAACGGCTCGTGGAGTTACCAAAGGAGTCGTGTCTTGAGACGTCAGCCCTGTACTCTTGGTGGAAATTCAGTTGTGTCAGGATGAGATACTTGATGACCCATTGAGTTACCACATGATTCGGTAAGTCAATCCTCACTGACTTACCAGATTTCACTCTTTTCTGCTTTAGTGGCCATGACTGGTCTTGACGAGTCATTTAGTCAGATAATGACTCGTCTTATGCTTTTTGGCACCAGATTCTAAGGTTCAAAATTTTTGTTCCAGCTCCAGATTTCTCATCCTAATCACCTGCACATCTAAACACCCATAAATACTATATTGGTATTACCATTACAACTTGGGTTCCCTCCCAAGAAGCGCCTTATTTAACGTCGCGACACGACACGGGTATATTGATTACTTAGACTTAACCAAGATACCTCCATGGGTTTCCTCCCATGCAGCCCCTGATTTAACGCGGCACGATGCAAGTTCCTAGGTCACTCAGACTTCACCCAGAGCCCAAAGGTCCACCAGTTTAATTTCTTCACTGTTCCCCAGATATGCATTTACTCGTTTGCCATTCACCTTGAACCATTTTCCTTCATAATTTTCCAACTCAATTGCACCATAGGAAAATACTTGGACCACTTGAAATGGTCCCAACCACTTGTACTTCAACTTTCCAGGAAACAAGCGAACCCTAGATTTGAAACTCATCTAGATCATTCAATTGATCAAGCCTAAAGTTTGCAGCATCTCTCCAATTCATATTCAGCTTCTTGAGCGCGCACATGGCTTTGTGCCCAAGCTCCACCGAAAGCTGACATATTTTCCCATACACAAGCTGATAAGGAGATATACCTATAGGGGTCTTGAATGCAGTCTGATAAACCCATAATGCATCATCCAACTTTCTAGACCAATATGTCCGGTTAGCATTCACAGTCTTCGCTAAGATGGTCTTTATCTCCCAGTGGAAGACCTCAATTTTCCCGCTCGATTGTGGGTTATAAGTTGTTTCTACCTTGTGTTTCACCCCATATTTTTAAAGAGAAGTCCGAAACAACCGGTTGCAAAAGTGCATAGTCCCATCACTAATGATTGATCTAGGAGTCCCGAATCTGAAGAAATATTGCGCTTCAAGAACACTATGACACTCTTACTTTCATATTTTGGAAGAGAAACTGCCTCCACCCACTTAGAAACATAGTCCATAGTTACAAGTATGTACTTCATCCCATTTGATCTCACAAACAGACACATAAAATGAATTCCCCAAACATCAAACAACTCAATGATCAACATGGGAATAAGAGGGAACTCATACCTCCTTGATATGCCTCTTTGCCTTTGGCATTCATCACATGCCTTTTCAGAATCATGTGCATCTTGGTGAATGGTTGGCCAATAGTACCCACAGGGCAGAATTTTGTGGGTTGTGTGAATTCCGTTGTGATGACCCCCAAAAGGGGATGAGTTATAAGCCTCCAATATTCTCAACATTTCAGCCTCGGGTACACATTACCGAATTACCCCAACAACACATATACAAAATATGTAAGGCTCATACAAAAAAACATCCGCACATCCGACATGAATTTCTTTCACTGGTGAAAAGCTAAATCTTCCGATACCACATCACTCACCAGATAATTAGAAAAGTTCATAAACCATGGAATGAGATTGGGGGACGCAGCCAAAACCTGCTCGTCAGAGAATGTTTCATCTATATGAAGCTTATCTCTAAGTGTTGCATCTACCTCCAATCTTGACAAGTGACCCGCAACCTGATTTGTGGTCCCCTTCCGGTCTTTAAACTCAAACTCAAACTCATGCAACAAGAGAACCCATCTAATCAACCGTGGTTTGGAATCCTTCTTTGCCATCAAATAATGTAGAGATGCATGGTCTGTATGAACTATCACCTTAGTTCCAATAAAGTATGCCAAAACATTTTTAATGCAAACACTACGGCCAACAACTCTTGTTTCATCACGGTGTAATTCTTCTGAGTTGCATTAAGCACCTTTCTAGCATATTAAATGAGATGAAAAATCTTTTTACACCTTTGCCCCAAAACAGCTCCAAGGGCCGCTCCGCTAGCACCACACATAACTTTAAATGGTAAGGACCAGTCAGGTGAAACTATGATTAGGGCAGTAGTCAATCTCTCCTTCAAGCATTCAAACACCTTTAAGCAAGAATCATAAAACACAAACTTCACCTCTTTATCAAGTAGCTTGCACATGGGATGTGAAATCTTTGAGAAGTCTTTGATGAATCTCCGATAAAATCCCTCGTGGACCAAAAAGCTTCGAAAACCCTTCACAGAAATTGGAGGTGGTAGACTAGCAATTACATCAATCTTTGCTCTGTCTATCTCAACGCCCTTTCCTAAAATCCTGTGTCCTAGCACTATACCATCTTTGACCATGAAATGGCACATTTCCCAATTAAGCACCAAGTTGGTCTCTTTGTACCGCTGCAGCACCTTGCTTAAGTGAGTCAAACAATCATCAAATGAGTCAACCACCACCGAAAAATCATCCATAAAGACTTCAATGGTATCTTCCATCATGTCTGAGAATATGGACATCAGGTAGCGCTGAAAAGTTGTGGGCGCGTTACATAACCCGAACGACATCCTCTTGAAAACAAATTTCCCATAGGGGCAGGTAAAAGTGGTTTTCTCTTGATCTTCAGGGGCCATAGAGATCTGATTGTACCCCAAATAACTATCACAAAAGCAGTACCACCCTCTGCCTGCAAGTCGGTCTAGCATTGATCCATGAATGGCATCGAAAAATGATCTTTCTGTGTCCAATGGTTTAGCTTCTAATAGTCCATGCATACACTCCAACCTGTGACTAGCCTCAGTGGAATAAGCTTATTATTAGAATTCGGGACCACAATGATTCCTCCCTTCTTTGGTACGTACTAAACTAGGCTCATCCATTTGTTGTCAGTAATAGGGTTCACACCTTTATCCAACCACTTAATAATTTCCTTCTTGACCACCTCTTGCATAAGAGGATTCAACTTACCTGACACTCAATACTTGGAATACAATGGGCTCCAGCTGGATCTTATGTGTGCAAAAACCGAACAAGATCCTAATAATATCTACTATAGTCCACCCAATGGCGTTCTTATACCTCTTTAGAACAGAGACCAAAACCTCCACTTTCCATTCCACCAAGTCTGCTTCTACTATTGCTGGTAATGTGTTTCCGGTCCCTAGAAATATATATTGTAAGTGAGATGGGAGTGCCTTGAGCTCTATCACTGGAGGCTCCTCAATAGATGGCTTGGCTTGTGGGGTCACACGATTTTATAGATTAAGATCAATCTTCTTTGGAGCATAAGTATACAACCCCATACCTGCAAGTGCATTAACGATCTCCTCAACCCCTTGAATCTCCTCAGTATCAACATTCATCAACACTACTTCTAAATCCTCAATACTCACCCTCTCACCAATAGGCATGATTGGAAGCTCAGCCTCCACACAGTCAATCTCAAAGACCACCTGCATGTCATTTGGTTGTTTCGTGGAGCAGCACACATCAAATGTCACCTCCTCATTATTCAATCGAAATTTTAGTTTTCCAATCTCCATGTCCACAAGAGCAAGTTTGGTGGTGAGGAATGGTCACCCCAAGATAATGGGGACCTATAAATCAACATCATAGTCTAGAATAACAAAGTCGCTTGGAAATATAAAGGACTCCACCTTCAACAAAACATAATAAAGAATCCCCATCGAATTTTTCACCATGCGATCTGCCATCAATAACCGCATTATAGTTAGTTTGTGGGCTCCCTAACCCAACTGTCTAAACACTACCAATGACATCAAATTAATACTAGCGCCTAGGTCACACAAAGCCTTAGCAAAGTTAAAGGCTCCAATAGTGCATGGTATAGTGAAATATCAGGGTCTTCTTTCTTCAACACAAGATACTGAGATGTTATTGCACTGCAATGGTGCAAATTATCAGCAGGCATAAAGCTTGTAGTCAACTTTTTAGTGATAAGATCCTTCATGAATTTAGCATAACTATGAATATGCTCAAGTGCCTTAACTAATGGTATGTCCACAGATATTTATTTCAGCATTGAAATAAATTTGTGATACTTCCCATCTTCGACCTTGTTCTTCAGCCTCCGCGGAAAGGGGGAGGAGGTCTAGGAATGGGAATTATTTTTTGAGTCACCTCCTTATCCTTTGCTTTTTCAGACCCATGCTCCTCTACATTATAAGGAGTTGTCTCCTCAACTTCATCATCAATCAAAACCTATTCCTTGAAGTCTACCACCCTATCATCATCAATCATTGAGGGCTCGACTATCTCATCAGTCACAACTGGCATAGGAGGATCAACTGTCGTATTCCCACTTCTAGTAGTGACAACCATGTAATGACTGCCATTTTTCTGATTATGAACTGTGTTACTATGAAGAGTTCCGTTTTTCCTCTAGTTAATAGCAACAGACATCTGACAAGATGCTGGTCAATCTACTTAATGGCAACGGCATGTGACTCCACCTTTTGATTCATACCAAAATATCAGCATAGAGTTCCTTAATATTGCCATCTATCACCTCCATCTGCTTGAGTACCTTAGATAACATATTTTCCACCCTTGAACTACTAGAGTCTAGTTCAAAGTTCCTTGGAGGAACATAGAGACCGCTTCTATCATTTTTTTACTCCTCCCTCTTTTTCTAGTCACAATTATCTCAGCCTCTACTCCTATCCCTGTATTGGCCCTAGTAGTAATTATTGTCTCTATAATAGTTCTAACCTTTGTTCCCCTGACCTTGACGCCAAGAGTCTAGGTTATACCCTTGTGCATTAGTCTGAAAACCCACCCCTTGATCATTCAAATAATTGGCTTCCTCCTCAGACTCAGACTCACCTCTACTATTTCTCGGGGCCTTGCCCTGGAAACCAACTGCATTGACCTTTTTTGTCCCAGTTCCCATAATATGTTAATCAAGGAGGACCATTATGGTTTTTATCTCGACAATATCATGATCTCGCTCTTCATCCTTCCTTCTATGTTCCGCAAACATGCCTACCTCATAAGTACCAGCTAGAACTTCCGACTCTCTTATGTGCCATGCGTGGTTGGTTTTGGTGATCCTATTAAGGACCTCAGAAGCCTCAATATATGTATGACTCATTAATGTTCCACCAGAGACAGTATCTGCCATCGCCTTGGTATTGGAATTTAGAGACCTATAAAATATTTCCAACAGTGTATCATCTAGGATCCTGTGGTTAGGCACCTTTTTCAGCTTCTTATTGAACCACAACCACATCTCATGAAGTTCTTCATAATTCAACTACCTCAAGTTAAAAATTTCATCTTTCAACTGCAATGCTTTGAAAGGTGGAAAGAATCTCTTAAAAAAAGCTCTTTTAAGCTCTCTCCATGTGGTGGTTGAATAATTTGGCAGTTCGGCCAACCATAACTTTGATTCACTCCCTAGGGAAAAGGGAAATAACATCAGCATTATCGCATCCTGACTCACCCCCAATTGTTTGTATGCTTTGCAAATACCCATAAAATTAGTCAAGTGAGTATGTGCATCATTAGTAGATTTACCCACAAATATCCCCTTCATATTGAGCAATTAGATCATTGCACTAGTAATATAAAACTTTGCCCCAGTAGGCAAATGGGGGGGGGGGGTCAATAGCTCCAGTGGCACCGGCCTCATCAATATCAGCATCATCCTCATCATCAACATACTAGTGCCTCTATTGGTCTGGACCTCTATTCCTTCTAGCTCGCTCAACTTTGGCAGCTTGGTGTTGCTCTTCAGTAAGCTTAGTTACCCCTCTATCTCTCCTGTGAGCTTGTTCCTCAGCCAACATTCTAGTTGTTTCTTCTTCCACTATTTCTTGCCCATGTGCATTGGCCATGTTCCTTAAATTCCATAGTGTTCACTCAAGTTCGTGACCAATTGGAACGACAGATTTTCCTCGGCTCCTAGTATAGGGCATACACACAATTGAGACCTAGAAAGAAGAAAATACAACAAAGAAAAATAAAAAGAAAATAAGGACCAATAGAAAATCCAACACAATTAACCAAATCCTAAGCCATAATCCTCTATAACGGCGCCAAAATTACTTCTGGTAATGAGATATAAAGCGGTCAAATATTCAAATACAGAACCCGACCAGGGTTGGGGTCGAATCCCACGAGGAATATGGTGAGGACCTCAGTTAATGCGTTTAGCTACTACTATTGGCTAACTCATTTCCTAGGAGGGAAATTGTAATATGAAATAATAGAAAATAGTAGAGAGTAATGAGTAGATCCTTGATTCCAAATTGATTATATTCAAAGAGTGAGTTGACTAAGATTGTGTTCCCCATGACTTCATAACCACAAGACATTTTATACTATGATTTATTCCAGTGTTTAGCTTGCAATATCGTTAAGTTAACTTCACCTAAATGATTTATCCCCTACTTAGATAATTATCACCACACAACTTGATCCGTATGCATATGTATACTTAACTAACCCTTACCCTTGATATTAGATTAGCTATTACCAGACAAGGTCAAGCTATTAGATGAGGGTTGATAGCCTCAAATCTCTATTGTTAATCCCTTTTCCCATTCATTAACCCCCTTCATCTTGTGAGTAAGAAGAAGGCAAATTCCAATGTTTGCAACCGTTAAGAAGCAATTAAAATGAAGGGAAAAAAGTACATACATAAACCCTATTCAAGATTCACCATGTATTTTTTCCTATGTGTGTTAATTCATCATGGTTTCCACAATCCTAGTTATGGGTTTAGCTACTCATGTTTGAAGAAACACAATTAAGAATTATAGACGAAATCATAATTGTAACTTACATTAATTCATAGATGAAACCACATGTCTTGAATAAGTCTACAAGAATCTAAGATTAATACTGCAAATTAGTTTGAATCACTGAATTCAAGAACAAAATTATGAAAGTTGTTTGTTGAACCTTAATGTCGATCAACAATAATGAGAAATATGGGAAAAAGTCGTAGTAAAGCGTAAACTGAAAAAAGAAACCTACATAATGTATTTATGGACACTAAACAAATCCTTTCTAATATAACATGGAATGCAGGTCGGCATTGGCAACAACTTATTAGGTATCCTAACGAGTCGTGAAGTGTAGCAACGGCTCGTAATCAGCAAGCATCTCCCTCTGGACGATGGGTCACCTAATGACTCATTAAGTGATTGTATGAGTCGTGAAGTCCCCGTTGCTTCTAAATCCGAAACTTTCAGTGTTCTGGATGACTCCACCAGCCTGCTCGTGATCAGTTGTTGAGTCTTATGACGACTCGTTGTTCCTCCTGTCCTGATCCTCATCCTATGATGCTTAATTTCTGAATTCTTCCTAACGAGTGCTCTTGACGAGTCATGAAGTTGTACGATGATTCATTACTCCTTCCGTTATGACTCCCAAGTCTTTTGATCAGTTTCCACTTCCAGTCTGCACAATCTTCCTAATGACTTATTGCTAGACATAACGAGTGATGTTATTTCATTGTCACCACTGTCTCCAGCCCGGTTTTTGTGCATTCAAGCTCTTCTTCTCCCAATAGTTCAGGGAACGAGTCATTCTATAATATGACGACTCGTTACCTTGCTGGAAGCGCACACTTAACCAATTTTAGGCTCATCAACTATTCAGAATTGTCAAGAAACTCAAAATCATCATCAATTGCTGATACAACCCTAAAATCATTGGGTTGCTTCATTAACTGACAAACATTGAAAGTGACCTCCTCTTTGTTTATCCTAAACTTTAATTGGCCTGCTTCCACATCTACCATGTCTCTACCAGTGGCCAGGAATGGCCGTCCCAAGATAATGGAGACCTCAAAATCAACCTCGCAATCAAGGATTATGAAGTCCACTAGGAAGATAAAGCGATCCACTTTTTGACAAGTACATCAACTAGAATCCCCACTGACTTTTTAACTATGTGGTATGCCATTAGTAGCTGCATCGGGGTTGGTGTGGGGGCTCTCAAGTTCCAACTGTTTGAAAAAAGCCAATGGCATCAAGTTGATGCTTGCTCCCGAGTCACATAGTGCCTTTGAAAACTCGAAATCACCAATTGTACAGGGGATGGAGAAGGCAGTTGGATCCTCCTCCTTCTAAGAAAGGACTCGTGAAGCTATGGCACTGCAATGATGCAAGTTACCCACTGGTTCATAGCTCACGGACCGTTCCTTGATAAAAAGGTCCTTCACAAAGTTTGTCTATCTAGGCATCTTCTCTAATGGCTCGACCAATGGTATGTTCGCAGAAAGCTATTTAAGCATAGATAGAAATTTTTGGAACTTACCATCTTTTGCTTTTTTCTTCATCCTTTGAGGGTGATCACGGGCAAAAATAGCATGCCCGAGATACGCTTTATGACTTAAATTAGTCTTGTTTATCTAAGTTATTGTATACATTTTCATGTGATTTTATATA
>JACEIK010009459.1:0-12272 GCA_018107945.1 Datura stramonium
ACAGGGCCAACGTGTCACAGAGCCAACACGGAGGCTCCCCCTCCGTGACACGTTGCCATCGCGGAGGGGCTCTGCCCCAGCTCCTTCCGCGATGGTTCGACAGGTTTCTTGTCTGGTCTTTTCCCGGGCCTTTTTCTAGCATGTATGACTTTCAAATACTCTTAACCAACATGCAAATAGGCCATCTATGTGTCGGGAATTTTTACGGGGTGTAACAGTACGACTCTCGCTATGGGGGATCTATTGTTGCTCAGCATTAGGAGCCTCCTCCTCACACTCAGAACTACCACTTGCCTCTTCGGATTGGGTCACCTCAGACCCTTCTTCTGCATTTTATCTGCTTCTGGACTCCTGATTACCTTCTTTGGCTCCCTCGTCAGACTGGGGAGCTTGGGCAGATGTGGCAGTAGCTGCGATGGTTTGTGCTTTGGCCTTCTCCCTAGTGGTTCGGGTTCTGCCGGTATCTGATGTATCAACCTGGTACTCCTCAACAGAACAACTAAGGGAGTTTCCTGCTTGCTTGGGCTCAGACTCAGATGTTTCATCATGTAATATCCTTTGAGCAGTTGCTTTGGATGCCTTGCGCTTCACAGTCATTGTACCTGTAGAGAAGAGAGTTAGAATTCCATATCTAAGAGAGAAAAACAAGAAGAGAAATTTTCAGTATCTAACCATGGGTCAATAGTACGGGTCGTACATTAGAGGTATGACTTGCATGAAGTCCCAAAAAAATCCTATGTGCACGTTATGACTCACAGGTATGACTCGTACCATGAAGGTATGACCCGTACCTTGAGTCGTCTGAGGATGCCCTTTCACTGCAAATTTCTCTGTATTTTTCCACGACTCATGGTATGACCCATAGGTCGATTACACGAGTCGTAGGAAGGACCTTACTGCCTCATCTGGACTTGTCCCTGTTCAGGTCTTTGGTATGAATGCATAGTACGACTCGTAGTGGCAAACTACAAACCGTACTAGGTTTTGTACCTCTGGTCTTGACTTATTCTAGCTTGGGATATTCCCAACGAGCCATCCTACGAGTTGTAGTATCAGACCACGAGTCGTAGGAAGGCTTTTGAAGCCTGTCCCTGCCTTAATTTTAATCCAGTCTACAGGGGTTTTCATTTTTAACTTTTGGGTACTCAACCTTCCCCGGGTTTAGGCATTTTCAGTTCAGCTTATTACATACTACTCATCCCTCCCCTTTTATTCACTATCCGTAACTCATTGTGAATGGTTAAATGCACAAGTTCATTGATTTTTAAGGACCTTTCCTAGTCGAAAACAACTCAATAACCCCTTGTTCATTGTATTTTTACAATTTTCAAGCAAACATGATTTCTGACATGAGCTTTGGAAACATAACCTCAAGCACATAATAAAGCAGTAAACTTATTTGTTGATTGTTTACTTCGACTGGTGATAGTGAATTAGGGTTGAGATGAACGTGATTGAGCAAGAAATTGCTCGATTGTTCCTTTGCTTTTGAGTTACGGATGTGAGAGATTCATAGTTATAGTTCGTGCTTCAGTTTTGTTCGCATGGGAAAAAGGTATTTTTTAGATCTGAAGTTTAAATAAGTGAGGGGAAGATTTAAAAAATCTAGGCAAAGTCGGGTAAATTCAAAGCTGTTTACCAGTCACGACTCATACCACGAGTCGTAGGAAGACCCTACGACTCGTCCCTTAGACCCGTAAGTCAAAGTTTAGAAAAACTTACCTAAGGACCTATGAGTACATCCAACGACTCATCCAAGGTGGGTACGGTCTGTATGATGACTCGTAGGTCTTTGCTTTGAAATACATTTATGAACCTCCCCACGCCTCATACTACGACTCGTACAACCCTTTCATGAGTCGTACTGAGAGTCCTAGCACACTGCTTTTTCAGCAGTCTTTCTGCCTCTTATTTTTGTTTTCCCTGCACACTGAACACACATTAGTTCAATCACTTGGGTTGCCTCCCAAGAAGCTCTTGATTTAACGTCATGGCACAACACAGGTGGCTCGATTACTCAGAATTCACCAAGACACCACTTGGGTTGCCTCCCAAGAAGCACCTGATTTAATGTCGCGGCATGACGCAAGTCTCTTGACTACTCAAAATTCACCAAGTGACTCGGATTCATCATCAAGTGCTGAGACTACACTGAATTCCTTTGGTTGTTGCATTGACCAGCAGATGTTGAAGGTGACCTCTTCTTCGTTTAGTCTGAACTTCAATTGGCCTGCCTCCACATCTACTAAGGCCCTCTCGGTTGCAAGGAATGGTTGCCCCAAGATGATGGGGACCTCATAATCAACCTTGCAATCTAAAATCATGAAGTCTGCTGGGAATATGAATCTTTCTACCTTAACAAGCACATCGAAAAAGATCCCCATTGGCTTCTTTACAGTTCTATCGGCCATCAGTAGCCGCATAGTAGCCGGTTTGGGGGCTCCTAAGCCCAATTTATTGAACACTGCCAAGGGAATCAAGTTGATGCTTGCTCCTAGATCACAAAGTGCCCTTACGAACTCGACATTGCCAATGGTGCAAGGTATAGTGAAAGCACCTAGATCTTCCTTCTTTTAAGCCAAGACCTGTATAGCTATGGCAAGTGATGTACATTGTCTACTGGCTCATAGCTTATGGACCTTTTCTTGTCACCAAGTCCTTCATAAACTTAGCATATCTCAGCATTTGTTCCAATGCCTCAACCAATGGTATGTTCATAGATAATTGTTTAAGCATTGACAGGAATTTTTGGAACTTACCATTTTTCGCCTTTTTCTTCATTCTTTGGGGAAACGGTGGCGGTGGTCATGGGATAGCTTTGTACATTTGAGTTTCTCCTTGATCAATGTCAGGTTCTTTCTCACCTATTGGGGCCTCTAGAAACTCAGCATTTTTAGCGCCCTGCATCTCAACACTCTTCTCATTCTCCTTAATTATGCTTTCTTTCTTCCATTCAACCACAACCGAAAAAGGGGGGTCAAATGTGGACTTACCACTCCTAGTCATCACCGTCATGCAGTGGCCATCATTCTTTAGGTTCTAGATGGTGTTGCTAGGTAGTGTACCCTTTTTTCTAGGGTTCAGTGATGCTGACAGTTTCCCAAGTTGCTGTTCAATCTGCTTGATGGATGTCGCATGAGATTCCACTCTCTGACCCATACTTGATATGTCACCATGGATTTCCTTCAATTGATCATCAGTGGACGTCACCTTTTTCAGTATCTCAGCCATCATTCTCTCTAACTTTGACCACCCAGCCTCTCCCTCTCATGCATTGGGAGGCACATATATTCTAGCTCGGTCGTTGCGGTAGCCGTCATTCCTTCTCCATTCTCCATTGCGCTCACGACCTCGGCTCCTGTCTCTGTACCCATTTTAGTTGTAGTTATCTCTGTATTGGTTCCGACCTTAGTTTCCAAAACCTTGGCACCAAATGTCTTTTCCAAATGCTTGGGCGTTGGCTCGGATACCTGCCACCTGGCTGTCCAGAAAATTTGCCTCCTTTTCGAAATCAGAGTGATCTGCCCTCGGCTCCAGTCCTTGTGTCCCCACTACATTTATCTTTTTGGCTCTTGTTCCCATAATGTTCTTTGTAAGAAAATCCAATGATGTGCGCATGTGAACCAACTCCTGGTCGCGTTTTTATTCCTTCCTGTGTTGGTCTACAGTCAAACCAACAACATATGTACCAGATGCTGCATCTTCCTCCCTGGTATGCCATGCCCTATTTTTCTTAGTCACCCTATCAAGGATAGTAGTAGCTCTCTCCCTGGTGTGACTCATCAATGCTCCTCCTGCCAGCATGTCTGCCACAACTTTTGTGTTATTGTTTAAAGACCAATAAAAAATTCCAACAAACTGTCATCTGGAATCTTATGGTTTGGGCACTTTGTCAACTTCTTCTTGAACCTAAGCCAGGTTTCATGAAGTGCCTCGATTTTGATCTGTCGAAAATTGTAAATCTCATCCTTAAGCTGCAACATTCTGGGGGGGAGAATCTCTCCAATAAGGCTAGCTTGAGTTCCCTCCAGTTGGTTATTGAGTCTTTAGGCAACTTCGATAACCACAAGGTGGCTTCCCCTAATAGAGAAAAGGGGAATAATCTAAGCCTGATGGCATCTTGGCTAACTCCAGGTAACCTGTATGCCTTGCATATTCTAACGAAGTTCATCAGGTGCAGGTTGGCATCATCCATTGCGTGACCACTGAACACCCCTTTCATGTTTAACAGTTGAATCACGGTGCTCGTGATGTCAAATTTGTCCCTAACGAGCAGTGGTGGTGGTACAATTGCTCCAGTTGACCCAACTTCATCAATGTCTGGGTCTTCATCATCGAAGAATTGAGGGGCAATTCTATAACTTCTATTGCCCCGACGATGTCATCCGGCATTAACAACCTCTTCTCTGACATCTTTCGCATTCTGAAGTGCATCTTGCCGAGCTAGCTCAGCTTGCCTAGCTTATTCAGCTATGCGGGCATCTCTTTGTTCCTGGTTTTCCATTCTGCACAGTGTTCGTTCAATTTCGGGGTTCAACGGAGTCAGGGGATTTCTACTACTCCGAGTGCTTGGCATCTACCGAAAAACAACCTATGGGTATCACAAACAAAAAGAAAACATAATTAAGGAAATAACTACCAAAAGTCAAATACAAGCAATTAATCTAGTCTTAGCCGAATTCCCCGGCAATGGCGCCACTTTTTTATAATGCTCAAAACACACCTCCTATTGAAGTATGAAGTGGATGTTGTCAATAAATAACCCAACAAAGAGGTTGGGGTCAAACCCACAAGGAATATGAAAGTTCTAGACTAATGCCGGTAAGTGAACTTATTGGTTAGTTACTCCAATTGGGGGGGGGGGGGTTAAGAAAAATAACAATTAAAAACAATGATTGAAATTATGATGTAAAATCAAGAGTTAAGACTAACTATGGTTTTTGTTCCCCATGGATTCATTACTACTTCGGGTATACATACGTGATCACTGCCAATGCTTACTTGTAGAACTGATAACTAGGGTTCATCCAAATGACCGGTTCGTCCCTATTGGATGACTATACTCAATCACCGGGTCAGGTCCTCATGAGAGATTTCAATTTAACTGTTATCAATTTGTTCCAAATTTAACTATCCTGCGACTACAACTCAAGTTAATACAATGATCATCAAGGTCAAGACTTTGTTGTAATTCTCTTTTCCTAATCTCTACCTCTCTAAGCTCAAACAAGTAAAGAATTTGGGTAAGTCCTAACATTGTACACCATTAAGAAACGTTTAAGCATGAAGAGAATACAATACAAGAGTTTTGCATTGGTTTTGACTCACTTTTGTGCAACCCTAGCTCATTAATCCACCATGGTTCCCACAACCCTAGCTATGGAGGTTTTAGTCTCTCATAGTTGCAAGGTTGTGGTATGCATTCATAATTAAAAACATAAATCAATACTTACAATTGTAGATGAGAGAAAAACTTATGTGATTATAGCCAAAATAACTCAAGAACAATTCACAAAGATCAAGATGCAATCAAGAAAAGGTTGATCACAAGACAATCAACTCAATTCTATGTTGTCTCGATGTTCTCTCACGTCTTCTAAGAAAATATAACTACTTCTAACTACTTCTCTCGAAAATAAAACATAAAAAGTATTTATACAGACATAAGAATCCTTTTCCTAAGCTAATAGGGTAAATTTCCATAACTGGTGCCGCCTGAGCCACGACAGATCCTACGATCCGTAGCAGGATTGTACGGGTCGTACCTGCTATCCGTATGTCCTTGGCTTGCTGAAATTTGGCTAAGTGTTGGGCCTTGGTATGACTCATACATGCTTCCTACGAGTCGTACTGTTCTTTCGTGTCTTGACTCTGATAATTCTCAATTTTGCTGAAGTTTGTCACGAGTGTAATGGTACAACTCATACCTTGACTCCACGACTCTTACTGTCTATCTGTGCTAGGAGTTAGCCACTTGTGAAATTCTTATGAATATTTCCACGAATTAATGCTACGGCTCGTACAAATGTTGTACGGCTCGTACTGAGAGTCGTAGGATGCACTCTTCATAACTCAGCCATCTGAAACTTTTCATGATCTTCAGTACGGCTAGAACCATCAACCTACAGCTCGTACTGAGACTCGTGATTTTAGCCCATTTTTTGCACTTTCAGGCTATCTTTTCCACATTCTTACTCCAACACTTATTTGTCCTGTAACCAAATAAAAAGTGTCTTATATCCATATAAATACACCTAAGTACATGCTATTTTCTTAGTTTTAAGCATAGAAAGTGTTGTAATTCCACAACACATTACATACTCTATGTTGTATCATTTCATGATATAGGTCCAAGAGATCAGCTTCAGCCACACCATTAGTCTTGCTTTCCTCTCATACCTGTGCTAGCCGAGATTGGTGAGTCCTCATCCTTCTAGGACATTCAGTTATCTATAGTCATGTTATTTCAGTTACAGACTTTCTTTTGTTGAGCTAGTTGGGGATGCTGTCCTATTAGCTCATCAATTATGTTAGAGGCTATTCAGACATTATGTAGAAATCAGCTTGTCATTGTTGACTCTGTTTTAGATCTATATTCATGAAGACTTCCGCTTAAGTATGCTTTATTATTACATCAGTATCTGCTTATAGTATGCTCTTAGTTGTTATGTTCATGCCATGGATCGACTTGGAGCCTCCCAGGGTTCCTTTTCCCATGTCTCTATCCCGGCCTATGTTTGAGTCATGATAGAACATTGCATTTATCTTGTGAAACAAAAAATGAAATCACACACTTGAACCAATTTGAATGTAGCATTACATGATTGTTTGGCCTTAACTCTAGATGCTTCTTAATATTGTTTTCCGAATTATTTTGTGATCACCACTTAGATTTAGTAACAAATTACAAATCTTGAAAATCCACCACTTTTGGAATTTGAATTAACACTTGAATTTGAAAATTTACTAAAAATACTAGTCCCTGTGGGTTCGACATCCGAATCTTAAGAGTCATTATACTACTTGTACGACTGCGTACGTTTGCCCGTGCGCTGGAGCGCAACACTTTGTTCGACTCAATTTGAACCCTTTAGATTCTAGTGTCTACCTCTAGACTTCCATCTTAGCATTAACCCCATAATGAGTTTTGTCAATCATAATTATGTTATCTACAAATAACATACACTACAATACCTCACCCTGGATTTGTTGTATCAATGTATCCAGCACCAAGGCAAATAAAAATGGGCTCAAGACTGATCCCTGATGTAGACCCATTAAAATTGAAAAGTACTCTGAGTCTCCTCCCACTGTCCTCACCTGGATCTTGTTTCCCTGATACATGTCCTTGATCGCCCTAGTGTATGCCACTGATACACCTCTAACCTCCAACCATTTTCATAAAACTTCTCTTGGGACTTTATTGTAAGCTTTTTCTAGGTTAATAAATACCATGTGTAAATCCTCTTCCTCTTCCTATACTACTCCGCTAATCTTCTTATGAGATGAATGACTTCTATAGTTGAGTGCTTCGACATGAATCTAAATTGGTTTTGTAAATAGCCACATATCTTCTCACCCTCGGCTTCACAATCCTTTTCCAAACCTTCATAGTGTTGCTTAGGAGTTTGATACCCCTATAGTTGCTACACTTTTGGATATCACATTTATTCTTGTACAACAGAATTATTATACTCCATATCCATTCTTCGGGCATCCTCTCCATCTCAAAAATGACATTAAACAACTTAGTCAGCCACTCCAAACCTATCTTGCCTGCGCTTTTCCAAAATTCTAGTGGGATCTCATTTGGCCCAGTCGCTCTACCTCTTCGCATCTTGCGGACAACAACCTAGACCTCCTCAACCCATATACGCCTACAATATTGTCACGACCCAAGTCTATACCCTGGAAGAGACACGGTACTTGGTGCCACAAGTTACCCCAAGCTAACCCATGGTCTATCATTACACTGGTAAACTGATTAAACATAAGCGGAATCTTTGAAAATAAAATCATTCAAGAAAATACAGATTTGAAAAGAGTCAATATATCAAAATAAACAATACTGCATAACTGTGTCTGAAAGCCAACGACTAACTGATGAGTTGTTGGGACAAGCCCCAAGCTAACTCCAAAATCTATCTAAATAAGAGCTATTAAAAACAAATACTGTCCTCGGAAGAAGAGGACTCACCAAACATTGTTGCTGATATCGTTTGAGGGAAACTACTGACGATGCTGGGACTGAAAACCTACGCCTGTATCATAATACGATACAACATAGAAAGTATGCGTCAATACTTTGAATGTACTGAGTAAGTGAGACATACAATAAGCATGTAAGAATAAGTAACTGAACTGCAATAACATGAAATGAGCAACTAAAGTACTGTAAACTGGTAAAACTGAACTATGACTAATATGGTCAATAATGACCCTGGCTGATGGTCATAAACATGTCCTATAACTGAGATACTAAACTAAGCTAGACTGAATTGAGACTGTACTGACAAGTGGGAGAGTCTATAACCGATATATAACCATGTGAGCTAAATGTGGAGTTCGATATATATGCCTCATCGATAGGACCCGAAATATCTTGCCAGGATATAAAGGCATGAACTGTGAGATAACTGTCTAGGCCCATTTGGGCTAAATAACCTACGTTGGCAATGTAGTTCTAGGAACCTGGGTGCGCTAGAACCACGGTCCTCTTGGTGATAAGTCCTACTACCATTGGATAGTCCTAGTCTGACTATTAAGTTGATAGCTCGAAGCTGGGGCCCAAGACTAAGTCAGGGATACTTATCTGGAAGTACCCTAAGAGTATTGTCGGACCGGATAACTGTAATTAGTGTTCTAAGACTGGCCAGAGCTGCTTATCTAGAAGCATCATAACCATCTAGAGAACAAACTAAAACTGATATTGGTAGTTCTCAGACTTGTCAGAGCTGCGTATCTGGAAGCATCGTAACCGTCTACAGAACTAACTGATAACTGGGAGGCATTACTGACACCTCAAGAACTGACTATAGTCAAACTGATCAGCTGGAATTACTAAAAGATACTGAAAATACTAACATTTTGATTGAGACTGAACTAGCATGCAACTGACTGAGAATTCATGTGATAGAAATAACATGGGAATTCCAACACTGATAGAGTCGAGCAACAGTACTATCTAATCAACTATGCGATACCTAAATTACTGCATTCAAAAACTAGGGCTAAAATCATTTTACGGGAAACAAGTATCAACAGGTTCACTAAGTAGTGGAAATATAGAAACAAATAATACGAACAATATTCCACATGAATTAATCGAAATCTGATTGAAAAATTACTCTAATTCGTAATCTCAGGGCTAGAACTGATAAGAGATTATGGAGGGGTTTTCGGACACAAGGAAAGAACAATTCCCTTGTTTAATTCCCACATACCTAGTGAAGAAATCCTTGAGAAAGTCCTTTGAGAATTTGAGAAGAAGATTGAATGTCCTAGCTTTACCCTAAGAAGTCTGTCTGTAACTTCGTCGTACTGAGTCTAAGTGTTGAGAGAGGAATGAGAGGAATACATTGATCACTCCTTTAATTCCCTCCTAAACATTTCCAAAACGGTGTATTTCAAGGATTAAAGGATGGAAAGTTACTAAAATAGCCTTGGAAGAAAATCTGAGAAACTGGCCGACACAGACCAACGAACCACACAACGGGCCATTGGTTATGACCACGACCTGTTGGAACTAGTTGTTGGCCCTGGTTTGGATTTTTATGCTCACTGGAAGGGGACCACAGAAGGTTACCATGACTCGTTGGACAACCAACCTTCCACGTGGGTATGCTAAAATCTTGAGTCATACCCTCAGGTCTTTGGTGTTCCACCTTAACCCGTTGGCAGTTCGGACACTTAACCATAAATTCTGCAATGTCTCTCTTCATATGTTATTCCACCAGTAGATATCCCGTAGGTCACAGTACATCTTAGTGGATAGAATATCTAGAGTTGTGGGCTTCTGCCAGTATTTGCTGCCTCAAGTCACCTATGTCTGAAACACATAGTATGCCCTGTTAACGAAGCACACCATATCCCCCTTTGGAGAAGGCCTCTACTTCTTTTCTTAGAACTACTTCTTTCAGCTTAAGCAGCACGGGATCTTCATCCTTCTTTGACTTAACTTCAACAACTAACGAGGATTATGACCAACTCTAAAGTACTACACCGCCCTCAGCTAAATCAACCAACTGAACTCCCAACCGAGCTAACCTGTGAATATATTTTGCTAACTCCTTTTTGCCCTCTTCCACATGAGCGACACTCCTTATAGACATTCTACTTAAGGCATCATCCACCAGATTGACCTTGCCTGGGTGATATAGCACGCTCATGTCATAATCCTTCAACAACTCCAACCACCTTCTTTGACGAAGGTTCAAATCCTTCTGATTGAACACGTACTAAAGGCTCTTGTGATCGGTGAAAACATCCATGTGAACCCCATAAAGATAATGCTTCCATTTCATCAAGGCAAACACCACCGCTGCCAACTCGAGATCATGAGTTGGATAATTCTTCTCATGAACTTTGAGTTGTTTGGAGCATAAGCTATCACCTTATCCTGCTGCACCAGAACACAACCGAGGCCAACTCCGAAAGCATCATAATAGACCACAAATCCATCTGTTCCTTCCGGTAAGGTCAAAACTGGAGTTGTAGTGAGTCGAGCCTTCAACTCTTGGAAGCTCTTCTCACATGCAACTGACCACTGAAACTTCACATTTTTCTGAGTTAGCTTAGTCAGAGGAGATGCAACAGAAGAAAATCCTTCTAAAAACCGTCGGTAATAACCAGCTAGACCCAAGAAACTTCCTGATATCTATTATGGAAGTAGGTCTTGGCCAGTCTTTCACCGCTCTTATCTTTTAAGGATCTACTTGAATACCCACACCTGAGACCACATGACCAAGGAAAGACAAAGACTTTATCCAGAATTCACATTTGTTGAATCTAGTGAACAACTGGCAGTCTTTGAGAGTCTGTAACACTATCCTCATATGGTTAGCATGTGGTTAGCATGCTCCTCCTCATTGCTAGAGTACACCAAAATGTCGTATATGAACACAATGACAAACATGTCCAGATACTTCTTGAATACTCTGTTCATTAGGTCCATGAATATTACTAGGATATTAGTTATTCCAAAGGAGATAACCACAAATTCAAAGTGACCATACCGAGTTCTGAAGGTTGTTTTCAGTATGTCATATTCCCTGACCCTAAGTTGATGATACCCCGACATGAGATCTACCTTGGAAAAACAACTAGCTCCCTGAAGCTGATCGAACAAGTCGTCAATCCTCGGTAGGGGATACATGTTCTTAACTGTAACCTTGTTCCGTTGACGACATTCAATACACATTCTGAGAGTACCGTCTTTCTTTCGCATGAACAACACTGGAGCACCCCATAGAGAGATGCTGGGGCCTGATGAAACCCTTATCAAGAAGGCCTTTAAGTTGTTCCTTCAACTCCTTAAGCTCAGCGGGAGCCATTCTATAAGGATAAATAGAGATGGACTGAGTGTCTGAAAAAAGGTCTATGCCGAGGTCTATTTTCCGCTCGGGAGGAACTCCAGGAAGATCTTCGGGAAAGACGTCAGGAAACTCACTGACAAATGGAACTGACTGAATAGTTAGGGTCTCAGAGCTAGAATCTTTGACCCGAACTAGGTGATAGATGCACCCTTTCGAAATGATCTTCCTTGCCTTGAGGTAGGAAATAAACCGACCTTTAGGCATTGAAATACTACCCATCCATTCTAAGACTAGCTCATTTGGAAACTGAAATATGACGACTCTAGTTCTGCAGTCGACTGAGGAATAACCAGAATGTAACCAATCCATGCAAAGAATGAGGTCGAAATCAACCATGTCTAGATCTACTAGGTCAGCTGGAATGACTTTATTCAATACTGAGACTGGGTAGTTTCTATACACCCGGTTGGCTCTGATTGGCTCACCAACTGCGGTAGAGACTGAGAATGGTTTTGAGAGGACTTCTGGACTTATTTCAAACTGAACAACTATATAGGGAGTCGCGAATGATAGTTTGGCTCCTAGATCTAGTAGGACATACACATTTAGATGGAAGAGACGTAACATACCCGTGACCACGTTACGTGAGCTCTCCTGATCCTGACGAAAGGACAAAGCATAAATGTGGTTTTGGCGCTGACTGCCATCCTTACCTGAAGTGTTACCCTACTGAGTTGG
>JACEIK010009460.1:3356-14576 GCA_018107945.1 Datura stramonium
CTCATTGGCCAGACTAGATGTAATCATGGAAGATTTGCTAGTGTAAATGGGCTCCCTTATTTTTCTGGTAGATATCATAATTCTTGATTTTGACCCAAATTCGGAAGTCCCATTTATTTTGGGACGTCCCTTTTTGGTAACTGGACGAGCCTTGATAGATGTAGTTTCAGGGCAACTAACTATGAGAGCCCATGACAAGGTGGAGCTATTTGATGTCTATAAAGCCATGAAGCTACTTGCTATTTATGAGAAGCTATCAGCCATTACTGTTATTGACCAAAAGTCAGCACTTCAACTTATTAGCCCAAAGGACACTTGGAAAGAGCGTTTGGTGGGACATGATAATTTCGGGGATGTTGTAACTTATGAAATGGTGCAAGATTTGAATATGGCCCACATGTTCTTTCGGAAGCAAGAGTTTGAATCCCTACAGAGATCTTTGGAGCCTCCTCCTAAGCCATCTGTTGAGGAGGCCCTTGATTTTTGGCATATTTACTGCCCAAATACTATTTTATACCTATGTTGTACCTTAATTTAAGAATAATCTCATGTATTTTGTGTAATTTGTGGCCATGGATTAACAAATATGAGTAGCTCTCTTTGTAAGTTGAAATTGCCAATGTATAGAGCTCAATGTGAAGATAATGGTCCTAATCTTGAAGATAAATATTAAGGGATGGATTATGAATGATGAGACAAGCTAAAAAGGACATATGGAGTAAACTTCGTGCCACGTAGAAGCATTGGGGCGTTCAACAACATGCCACAGTGAAAAGAATTAATTTATATGAGCAGGGGCTACCAAACAGTGAGCATCCGTGACAACAGAGTGTCGTGGAGGCAAATCTCCACGATAGCCAGCGTGTCACGGAGGAAAATCTCCACGATGGGCAGCGTGGCATGGAGCACTTTCACCATAGGCCAAATTTTGCATTTTCCCAACTTATTATAAATTGAACCCTTAGCTTCTAAATTCATTATCATGAAATATTTTTAGAACACGGAGAGGAGCGAAGGAAGAACAGAAGAAATCTACCTAGGGTTCATTATTTTTCATTCTCTTTTAATCATTCTTGTAAGTGCTCTAGTTTAATCATGTTGTTAAGTATTTGTATGAACATGAGTGGCTAAAATCCTTCCTCTAGGGTTGAAGTCACATGATATGATTGTAAATGCATGATTTATTCATTGGTTTGAGTTTTTAGTTGTTGTTTTATCTTACATTCTTTATTATTATTGTTTTTATGATTGATCACCATGAAAATAAGCTTGTTAAGTTTAGGTAAAAGCATGAAAGAGTAACCCTAGGATAGAACGCAAGAATGTAGGGAGCAAGTTCTTATCTTTACGATAGGATTAGCGGTTAGGATAGAAATTATACCTATTTCGCTTTGGTTGGTTCATAAAATGAGATAATAGATAGACACCGACTTAGAATTGTCGCATCACCGCTCGTAGAAGTAGTTGTGAAGCTAAATTAGCTTAAATGATTAGAAGTAAGAAAGTCCATAATCAAGGGAACAAACTCCGTAAACCATATCCACATAGTTAAATTGCTCACAAATTAAGACGCCACATGCTCGCTCAACGATGTAGGTGTGAGACTAGTTTGTCGTGTTTAGAGGCTCGAAATACTATGAACATCTCATTTTAACTATTTGAGACAACAACTGAAGTTTTCATACTCGAACAATTGGGAATTGTAGGATTGCATGATTATAAGGCCTTAACTCTAGTGTCTTCTTTTATTGTTTCTCGATTATTTTGTGATCACCCCTAGATTTGATTAGAATTTTTTGAAATTTCTACAATCAACACTTGTGAAGGTTAATTTAACACTTGAACTTAATAATTCATTGAATTAGTCCAGTCCCTGTGGGTTCGACATTCGGCTCTGAAAAAGGTCACTGTATTACTTCTACGACCGCATGCGCTGGGGCACAATAAGTTTTTGGCGTCGTTGCTGGGGACTATTGAAATTGGTGAATTTCTTGTTTTTTGTGTTGATGTAGAATTTTCTAAGTGTTAAAAAAAATTATTTTGTAGATTTTGTTATTTTTATTTATTATCTTGATTTCCTACTTGACATGACATCATGGAGTACAAATGGGTTGAATGATGGATACTCCTATGTCAATTATTCTTGTCTGAATTGCGGAGGACCCCACTTGTGGAAACATTGTGCGACTTGCAGTATATGTGGTGGTTAGGATTACCATTAGAATGGTTGTCCAAATTCAATTCCCCTGCCCCAAGCCCCTACTAAGATCCTTCTGTTATTTTTGATGAGTACATGAATGATGTAGGGGAGGACTTAGAACACCAAGTTCAGATAGAAAATATGTTAAAATAGTTCCTTGAGCTGACAGAAGCGATGAGGGACCATATAGAAGTATTGGGAGTTCAGACCAAGGAAAATGGAGAGGTCTTAGAAATGATAAGCGCCAAGTTCACAGAGATGATGGCTGAGGCTGGAGCTTGCTTTGATTTGCAAGTGACGGTCTTAGCCAATACTCAAGAAGGACTGCAAGGAGAAGAAAAGGGTGAGTTCTTGGAACAAGCTCAATAGTTAGAAGCTCCTGAGAGTCTCTGTAATGGTCTCACACATATTTCTGATCCATTCATGAAAGGATATATAGAGTTCCAACCATTTGATATTCATGTGGAGTCAGATGTTGATGTGGAGAAGGTGTACACAAGTAAGGAGGTCAAGGACAATGCAATTTTAGAGTTGAGGTGTATTATGCCCCACTCGAAGCATTTCTTGAAATTAGGTTTGGTTGATAATCTAGAAATTGAGTCTTCCAAGCTTGTAGAGAAAGGTCTAGAGAAGGAACAAGCCCAGTATGTTCTGAAATTTATTGATTCCGAGAGACAAAATGACTTCACTTACATAAGGGCCAATAAGTTCCAGAGGCGATATCTGCTGCTTGTTCCTTTTATTTTTTTACCACCACCCCTGGAGCATAAGAGAAAACTGGAGAAGAAATTAGGGGTGAGATTCATATCCTTAAAGTGCAGGGAAAAGTGGTGAAACTTGATGCGTCGTGCCGCGACATAAATAAGGCGCTGCTTGGGAGGCAATCCAAGAGTACCACAGGTACACTTTCTTTTCTGTTTGTTTGTAATTTTGGTTATTTTTCAGTTGTTGTTGTTTTTTTGGGTTTTTAAGAACATATTCAGGGGAAGTCTAAGTACCCTAAAAGTGAAAGCTAAGGTGCATGAAAAAAAGATGAGTGTGGGTCGATGACCCACAAGTTCAAAAATGGAGAAAAGCATGCTGTTAGATAGGCCTAGAGGCCTCAGGAAGTATCTCTCAACCATGTTTTAATTATAATTGATTCTTTGGGGACATAGCATATTTTAAGTGTGGGGTGAGGGAAATTTCAGAATTTTTTGCTATGTTATTTCAGGTGAAAGTGGTGCTGGGTATAATGTTTTTGTTGAAAAAATTAGAATTGAGCACAATTCACCCACCCTTTGGTTTCTCTTTTCAGTTCTTTTCCGAAGGGGGAACTTTGAACCGAGAAATAAAAATTTTCATTTGTTTGTACATAACTTTTAAGTCATAGTTAGGGACTTTTCTCGAAGATGGATGGACGATGACCGTCTTGAGGGAAATGTAGTCAATAGGTGTTTTATTTGAACCCTAAGCTGATTGATATTTTGATGTTCTTGTTATGTGTTTTACATGATTCTAAGATACAAGTGGTTTTAATTGAGAAGCATGTTAACTACTTGTATAACTTTGGTTGAAATACCTAGGCTCTTGAATGTGACTCTATGTGGTTAAAACTTAATTTTGAATTCTTGTGATTAGCTGAGTTAAGAGTCTACTTATTCTGTCTTGAACTGATCATGTGCTATGAGGGTAAGGTTTTTGAATATTCCATTCTATTGTGTAGTTTCTAGAACTTTCTTGCTGTGTATACAAAACGAAATGAGGGATGCCGATTGTAGGAGATTATTTAGACATTTCTTTGAATGAGCCTAATTTTTATTCCTCGCTTTACCTACCTTGAATGTCTAATCCTAGTTATCCCCATTGAGCCTTAAGTCTATTCTTTGATTGCTTCAACATAAGCTTAATCCTTTTCTTTCAATAGCCTTGAAGTTGATCCAAAACTTCTAAGCGCTTAAGTGAAAAATCTAAAAGAGTATAGGAGTGAGAATCGTCAAAAAGAAGGAAAAATTAACGGTTGTGGGAGTTGAGGTAAAGATTAGAGGTGCACTTGTTTGAAAATGCATGAGTATTGGTAGGGAGTAAGAGAACAAAAGAATGAAAAAGTTGTTTAAGTACTCCTTACTAATAAGCTAAGTGTTCTTAAAGAAATGGGGAAACAAAAGAGGAAATTTATGAGTGGAAAGAATAAAGGTGAAGGAAGAGAAGAGATCTCCGTAATGAAAGTGTGATGTATTAAAAGTGCTTGGGGAAGATAGCCACTATTACTGGCCAAAATAGTACCTACCTATCCCTTAGCTTACATTACAACCTGATAAGTCCTACTTGATCTTACCTTCAAATATTCCTAAATTAGCGGAGTAATACACTAAAGGCAAGCTTATGAGTCAATACATGATACATGTGAATTCTTTGTGAGAGTGAGCTGAATTCTTATTCATATACCCATACATGTTATAATTGGAAAACTTGCGAGTGAAAAATGGGTATCTCTCTTGTTGTGAGGGCACATATTTGAGGAAAGATAGAATTCATGTTGGACTTCTTGATTGGCTAATGTGCATGAGTTTGCTACGGTTGTAGAGTCGATTCTTGAGGCCAGGAGGTCTTAACTTGGTTGTATTGAATTTGAATTGTGTTATATATTATATATATAGCATGCTTTATTTGAACTTGCCATCTAAATCAGTCGTTGTAACCTCAATTTGAGTCGCCTTGCATCAATTAATAATTTGTGAATCTTCCTTGTGTATGAGATGTAAAGGATTTGTTTGAGGACAAACAAGGCTTTTAGTGTGGGTAGTGATCTTGGGCATATTTACATGTCCAAATACTATTTTATACACATGTTGTACCTTAATTTAAGAATAATATCATGTATTTTGTGTAATTTGTGGCCATGGACCAGCATATATGATTAGCTCTCTTTGTAGGTTGAAATTGCAAATGTATGGAGCTCAATGTGAAGATAATGGTCCTAATCTTGAAGATAAATGTTAATGGACGGATTATGGATGATGAGACAAGCTAAAAAGGACATTTGGAGTCAACTCCATGCCATGAAGAAGCATTGGGGCGTTCAAAAATGTGCCACAGAGCAAAGAATTAATTTATATGAGCAGGGGCTGCCAAACAGTGAGCATTCGCGACAGAAGAGTGTCACGGAGGCAAATCTTCGTGATAGCCAGCATGTCACCGAGGAAAATCTCCGCGATGAGTAGTGTGGCACGGAGCTGTTTCACCACAGGCCAAATTTTGCATTTTTCCAACTTATTATAAATTGAACCCTTAACTTCTAAATTCATTATCATGAAATATTTTGAGTACACGGAGAGGAGCGCAGGGAGAAAGAAAGAACTCTACCTAGGGTTCATTATTTTCCATTCTCTTTTAATCATTCTTGTAAGTACTCTACTTTGATCATGTTGTTAAGTAATTGTACGAACATGAGTGGCTAAAACACTTCCTCTAGGTTTGAGGTCACTTGATATGATTGTAAATGCATGAATTCTTCGTTAGTTTCAGTTTTTAGTTGTTGTTTTGTCTTACATTCTTTATTATTATTGTTTTATGCTTGATCACCATGAAAACAAACTCGTTAAGCTTAGGTAAAAGCTTGAAAGAGTAACCCTAGGCTAGAATGCAAGAATTTAGGGAGCAAGTTCTTATCTTAATGATAGGATTAGCGGTTAGGATAGAAATTATACCTAATTCGCCTTTCTCAGTTAATAAAATGGGATGATAGCTAGACATTGACTTAGAATTGTCACATCACCACTCGTAGAAATAGTTGTGAAGCTAAGTTAGCTTAAATGATTAGAGGTACGGAAGTCGACAGTCAAGGGCAGAAACTCCATAAACCACATCCACGTAGTTATATTGCTCACAAATTGGGACATCACATCCCTGCTCAACGATGTAGGTGGGAGACTAGTTTGTCATGGTTAGAGGCTTGAAAGACCATGAACATCGCATTTTAACTATTTGAGACAACAACTAATGTTTTCATACTCGAACCATTGGGAATTGTAGGATTGCATGATTATCAGGCCTTAACTCTAGTTGTTTCTTGTAGTATTTCTCGATTACTTTGTGATCATCTCTAGATTTAATTAGAATATTTTGAAATGTCTACAATCAACACATGTGAAGATTAATTTAACACTTGAACTTATGAATTAGTCTAATCCCTGTGGGTCTGAGTCTAAAAAAGGGCCACTGTGTTAATTGTACCACTGCGTGTGCTGGGGCGCAATAACCCTCAAACTGGAGCTGAAGGCATTGACTCCACACGTCAAGTATGCATTTTGGGGGAAGCTGATACAATGTCTATCATTATTTCTTCAAAACTAACATATTCACAGGTTCAAGAAGCATTGGTGGTCCTAAGAAAGAGAAAGAGAGCCATAGGATGAAAAATGTCAGACATCCGTGAAATTAGTCTGAGCATATGCATGCACAAGATATTAATGGAGGAAGGATCCAAACCGATTGTGCAACATCAAAAGAGGTTGAACCCAGTGATGAAAGATGTGGTGCGGAAGGAGTTAATTAAGTGATTAAATGTAGGAGTGGTCTATTCGATCTCTAAGAGTGAATGGGTTAGCCCGGTTCAGTGTGTCCCAAAGAAAGGGGGCATGACAGTTATAACTAATGACAAGAATGAGTTGATTCATACTTGCACGGTCACCGACTGGAGGATTTGCATGGACTACAGAAAATTAAATGAGGCAACCAGGAAAGACCACTATCCCATTCCATTTATTGAGCAGATGTTGGACAGACTTGTAGGCTAGGAGTATTATTTCTTTCTGGACAGTTATTCTGGCTATAATCAAATAGCCATAGCCTCAGAAGATCAGGGGAAGACCATATTTGCCTATCCATATGGGACGTACGCCTTCAAGCGTATGCCATTTGGGCTATGCAATGCACCAGCCACCTTCCTATGATGCATGATGACTATATTTCATGAATTGGTGGAAGACTATGTACAGGTATTTATGGATGATTTCTCTATTTTGGTAACTCATTTGTTGTATGTTTGCACCATCTATATGGGATCTTGGCTTGGTGTAAAGATACAAACCTTGTACTAAATTGAGAGAAATGGCACTCTTTAGTCAAGGAAGGGATTGTCCTTGCCCACAAAGTGTCACAAAGAAGCTTTAAGGTTGATCATGCCAAGGTATAGGTAATTGAGAAATTGCTACTGCCAGTGTTTATCAAGGGTGTATGCAGTTTCTTGGGACATGTTGGGTTTTATAGGTGGTTTAGTCAAGATTTCTCAAAGATCTCTAGACTGATGTGCCGACTACTTGAAAATGATGTAAAGTTTGAGTTTGGGCTAGAATGTGTTAGTGCTTTTGAGGAGCTAATGAAAAAGCCGGTGGAAGCTCCTATTTTGATTGCTCTTGATTGGGAGCGCCCACTTGAGATTATGTGTGACACCAGTGATGTGGTTGTGGGTGCATTTCTAGGGCAGAGGAGAGAAAAGATTTTCCACTCCATATACTATGCAAGAAAAGCACTAGATGATGCTCAGGCTAATTATATTATCACAAAGAAGGAGATGCTGGCACTGGTGTATGCATTTGATAAATTCAGGTCCTATCTGGTTGGGACAAAACTGGTGGTACACACGGATCATACGGAAAGAAGGATGCTAAGCCCAGGTTGATTCGGTGGATATTATTGTTGGAGGATTTTGATTGGAAATTCGAGACCAGAAGGGCAGCAAAAATCAGGTAGCAGATAATTTGTCGCAACTAGAGGATAGGTCACTATGTGTGATGTTGGTCGCATCCGAGAGGAGTTCCCTATTGAGCAAGTTTTGGCACGATGTGGGGCGGAACTCCCTTGGTACACGGACATAGTGAACCTGATAGTAAGTGGAGTGTACCCACTAGAGGCAACCGCTCAACAACGAAAGAGGCTAAAGTATGAGTCCCTATTTTACATATGGGATAAGCCATATCTATTCAATCAGGGTCCAGATCAAGTGAGGATGCGGTTCATTCTAGAGAGCCAGGTGACACAGGGGTTGAGAAGTTGTCATTCCTCGTCGTGTGGCGGTCATCACGGTGTAGAGCACACTGCTCATAAGGTGCTCTAGTAGGGTTTCTTTTGGTCAACTTTATTCAAGGATGTAGTAGCATATGTTGAGGCATGTGATGAATTCCATAGGATGGGCACAATCAATAGAAAATATGAGATGCATTTGCACAATATCTTGGAGGTCGAGGTATTCGATGTGCGGGGGATATATTTCATGGGGCCATTTCCACCGCCATTCGGCAATCAATACATTTTGGCAGTAGTGGACTATGTCTCCAAATGGGTTGAGGCCACATCCTTCCCTGCTAATGATTCCAAGGTAGTGGCCAAATTTTTGAAGAAGCAGATATTTTCTAGGTTTGGAACCCTACGAGCTATTATTAGCGACAGACGTTCGTGCTTTGTAAATAACTGGTTCAGAAACTTATTGGCCAAGTATGGAGTCAGGCATAAGGTTGCTAATGCATACCACCTGCAGACTAGTGGATAGGTTGAGGTATCGAATAGGAAAGTCAAGCAAATTCTACAGAAAATTGTGAATGCTCAATGAAAAGATTAGGCAAGCAAACTAGATGATGCTTTGTGGGCATATAGGACTGCCTATAATACTCCAATTGGGACTTCACCGGATTGGTTGGTTTATGGGAAGGCCTGTCACTTGCCTATGAAGCTTGAACATTAGGCATATTGGGCTATGAGGAAGTTTAACATGAATCCTGAGTTAGCAGGGAAAAGCGACTGTTGCAATAGCATGAACTGGAAGAGACTCGATGGCATGCCTATGAGTATGTGAAGCTTTATAAAGAGAAGACCAAGAGATGGCGCGACAAGAACACAGTGCCTCAAGTCTTCGAGCTTGGGCAGATAGTGTTACTATTCAATTCCTGGTTGAAGATATTTCCAGGGAAGTTGAGGTCCAAGTGGTCTGGACCATTTGAGGTTTCTATGATGACACCATATGGGGCAGTTGAATTGTTGCAAGAAGATAAAAGTGACACAATTTTGGTGAATGGTCAAAGGTGAAAGCACTATTGGGGTGAGGGCATTAATCGAGAGAAGACGTCCATCACCTTATCTGATAAGTGAGTGTGAGTTGGGTCGTGCCACGACAGTAAATAAGGCGCTACACGAGAGGCAACCCATGATGGTAGTGTAATAGTTAGGCTTAAAAATAATGGAAGTCGTGCCACGACTAAAACTACGGTGCTGGGTGGGAGGCAACCCACTAGTTTCTAACTTATTGATGACTCTGGATGCAGTACAGGATGAGGGGAGGCTAAATAAAATGAATCGGGGATAAAAAAATGTTTGCGAAGATGCAAGGTAAGTGCATGTCAAAAAGGGCATCATCAAGTGAGTCGGCGCAATAGCTCCGTGTCACGGAGTTGTTACTGTGCCACAGGCTCCGTGTCACAGAGCCCATTAAAAACCCAGCACTACAAAATAGTGCAGGTCCGTGTCTACTTCATTTCATGGAGCTTATCCTCTGTGATAGCTTCCGTGACATGTTGATGTGGTTTGTGTGACGGGTTTCATTAAATTGACAACTCGACCGGCCCCAATCCCCCTCTTTTTTATTTTTAATCTTCATTTTCAGCCCTAATCCCCTAGTTTTAGTGCGATAAAGACCCCGAAAACCCCTCCCCCTCTCAAAAATTTACTCCAGCGTGACGTGTTACAATACTATTCTTTCCCATTTCTTTTTCTCTCGGCTTAAGCACAAGAGCATTAGGTAAGTTCTCTAACTTTTATCCCTCTTGTCTTTAAAATTATTTTTCTTGAACATGTGGGATAGAAGAGAAGCAAATAAAATCATGTTTTGGGTGGAACATATTGGTAGATGTTGTTGATACTTTCTTCTTACACTCGATAGACCATTGATTGATTGTATTTTGTCTGAAAAAGTATATATTGTGAAAGTATGGGTGTTCTAATTTACAGCTTGGCTAGAAAGTATGGAGGATATAATTGCAAGTGATAAAATCATGACATGGTGAATATATGTTCCTTGTATTTTTCTCCAAATTTCTATACCTGGTGAACCATAAGTCTATGTGAGTGAATGGTGTTGTAGAATTGCTCAACATACACTTTTTTACTATGTGCATAGTTGAAATATGGGGTTTTAATGAAGATGGAAACATGGTGTAGTGATGAGGGAATCATGAAGGGCCAGGGGATTTTTCTCTTTGTTGGGATGTGCATCTTGAGTAAGGATAGCACTGTTAGGCTGTGACATGGGAATTGTACATTGTCGGTTACATGTAGTTTGGAAGGACATGCTAGAGGATACAACATATTACATTCTGCCAATGCCCCATTGTGAAAATTATGTTCTTTGTAAATGTGGGCATGCATAAATTGTAAATGTTCCTGATTACAAGTTCCCAATTGCTTGAAGTCTGAGTAAAGAAACATGAACTTCATGTAAATGCTAGTGTCATGGGTCTGAGTTATTTAATTGTACGAAGTTTGAGTAGTACAAGATAATTTCCAAGTTCAATCTCTTAGTGATTACCTTAAGTGACAACGTTAGTATACTGTTGTGGTTGCTTTATCTTGTCATGTTGCTAATGATGTTTCATTATGGGAAAAACTAGTCAATGAGGTTTGAATAGCGGAAGTCTGAGTATCTGATAATTATGACTAGTGAACCTATGCTAGGAACTAAGTGTGGGGTAACCACCAAAGCCCTCACTTAGTGTTGGCTAGCCATGTTAAATTCTAACTAATTTGGTCTATGTGTTGAATAAACAGGAACAATGTCTGTCAGAAAAGACAAAGTAAAAGGTGCTTCGTCCTCTTGCAGAGGCCGAAAGAGGATTTGACCTGGTGCAGCTGTGTCAGCATCCCACCAGTTCCAAAGGGGCCAGAAAAGGCGATTTAGTACCAAATGGGTGGTCGATGTGTTACACCCCGTAAAATTCCCGACACACAGATGGCCTATTCGCATGTTGGTTAAGAGTTTTAGAATCCCATAC
>JACEIK010009461.1:0-48819 GCA_018107945.1 Datura stramonium
CCCTCAAATGAGTGGCATGCTCCTCCTCATTCTGAGAGTATATGAGAATATCATCTACGAACACGATCAGGAACATGTCCAAATATGGCTTGAACACCCTGTTCATCAAATACATAAAAGTTGCAGGAGCATTCATTAGTCAAAAAGACATAACTACAAACTCATAGTGACTATATCGAGTCTTGAAAGATGTCTTTAGAGTGTCAGTCTCCCTAACTCAGAGCTGATGATATCCAGATCCGAGGTCTATCTTTGAAAAACACTTGTCACCTTGAAGCTGGTAAAATAAGTCATCAATATTGGAGAGAGGATACTTGTTCTTGATTGTGACCTTATTCAACTGCCAATAGTTAATGCAAATCCGAAGGGAACCATCCTTCTTTTGAACAAAGAGAACTAGTGCAACCCAAGGGGATTTTCTAGGTCTGATGAAATTCTTTTCTAAGAGGTCCTTCAATTGCTCCTTCAACTCCTTTAGCTTCGTTGGAGCCATTCGGTAATGAGTAACAGATATAGGTTGCGTATTGGGAAGAATGTCAATACCAAAGTAGATCTCCCTCTCGGGAGGGATTCCCAATAGATCATCTGAAAACACCTTTGGATACTCACACACTATAGGAACTGACTGGATAGTTGGGGTCTCAGATATAAAATCCTTAGACCAAACTATATGGTACACGCAACCCTTAGAGATCATCTTTCTGGCTTTAAGGTAGGAAATGAAGCGATCTAGAGGCACAGCTGAACTACCCTTCCACTATAAGACTAGCTCACCTGGAAACTAGAACTCTACCACACGTGTTCTATAATTCACTTAAGCATAACATACATGCAGCTAATCCATGACAAAGATAACATCAAAATATTTCATGTCTAACTCTACTAAATCTACCAAGGTGACTTTCTGAAGAACTGTGATAGGGCAATTTCTTTATACCCGTTGAGCTATAACTGAGTCACCGACTGGAGTAGAGACTGAGAAAGGTTCTGATAGGATTTTGGGACTGACTCTAAAACTACCGGCAACATTGGGCATCACAAAAGATAAAGTAGCCGTTAGATCTAAAAATGCATAAACATCAAGATATAATACTCGTAACATACAAGTGACTACATCTGGGGAGACCTCCTGCTCCTAACGAGACGTTAGGGCATAAAACATGTTCTAACGTTGCCCACCACTTGCACTAGTAGATGCGGCCTATTGAGGAAGATGTGCTACTAAATCGATAGCTTGAGTATGGCCCCTACCATCGCCCTGTCTAGCCAAAGGACACTCCCGGTGCATGTGCCCAAATTTCCCACATTCTAAGCGAATCTGATCCAATCAAGCACTCTTCTATGTGGTTCTTGCCATATTTTCCACAAACTTGAAATGTGCGCTCCACCGGTAGGTTCCTCTGTCCCCTTGAACCTGATTCCCTGCGCCTTTGATCACCTGAGACCTAGATGGAACATTGGTTGATGATGGTGCCAGGGCCGACGACCTCTGGTGGGACTTCTATTGATGTCCACCTCCCAACCTCTGTTGGGAGAACCCAAAACTATCTATCCTGGCCCTCTTGGCCCCCTTCTCTCTCCCTTAAATGCACTTCCTCCATCTGTTGGGCATACAAAACCAATCGGGAGAAGTCAATGTCCTGATGTAGTAGAAGGATCTAACAATCCTTGACCAAATAGTCTACTACCCCGTTCACAAATCTACTGACCCGAGCCCTCTGATCGGCCATCATATCTGGCTTGTACTTGGACAACTGGGTGCGTTGTTTTATCGGAGGTTCACAAATTATGCTTCCTTGATTTTCTGTATCTCTCGGGGAAAGAATCTATCCAAGAATGCAGTAATAAACTCATCCCAGCCAATGGGACCCTCTCCGACTCCCACGCCATCCTTCCTCTACTTATACCAAATATAAGCAACCCCTTTCAACTGATAAGAGGCTAGGTCTGCACACTCCTCCCCCATCACTCCCATATCCTGGTGAACTTCTGAATCTCCTCAATGAACTCATGTGGATCCTCGTCCACTCTCGACCCAAGAAACTTAAGGGGATTCATCTAGAGGAAATCCCCGACCCTAGTCGTTGCCACGTTCCCATTCTGGGAAACATGAGCCACCACCTGCTGGTTTAACTGGGCAGTCAATACCTTTGCCAACATTTGGATGGCTGCCCTAAACTCCACATGGGCAACCTTCTCAAGCACATGATCCTCGGGGGTTGGTGGGGCTTGATGGTGCTCATCTTCGTTGCCATTCTCATGGCCATTCCCGTTTCTGTTGCCGTTCCTTTTTTCGTTAAATGGGCGTGGAGGCATGATTTTGCAAACGCGTATAGCACAAGTTAGAAGGATAGAGAGACATTTCATCGCATGACGTAGATCATGAAAGAAGGGAAAATTCCTAAAACGTCTTGTAGCCTCTTCCTCATAAGTGTGGTGCGTTTCACACTCATAAAAAAACTCTACTTAACATGACTTTCAGACACCCTAGGACACTTGATAAGCTAAATCTCTGATACCCAGTTTTTTAGGACCTGAACATAGGTCTTAATCTAGAAATGGAACCTAGAACTATAAATGGCTCCAAGTCGACCCATGGCATGAACATGATAACAAACTTAGGAAGAAAGAAACTGAATTCTGAGATAGTGAAAGTTTGAATATGAAACATTTGCACAACGGAAATCCATAACACTAAATCCAAAACTGAAAACAACTGTATGTTTGAAAAGCCTCTAACATACTGACGAGCAGATGGGACAAGACCCCAACTAGCTCACTGACAATCTGAAATGAAAAATAGCAACAATACGACTATCTGAAGGTCCTCAAAGGATGAGGACTAACCAATAGCTGGCTGAGATGAACTCTAATGATCAACTAATGAAGAGACTGATCCTGAGCGTCTGAGCCTGTATCATGAAACGATACATCATAGAGTATTCGGTAAGTACTTAGAATGTACTGAGTATGGAAGTTAATAAAATGTACTAATAAAAATACATAAGAGTTCATAGGAGTAGAGCTATTCAAAACAAGTAATAATAGTCATAACATAAACACAAGGCTCAAGATTTTCAGAACTATTCATAAACTAGTCATAATCATAATCATAAGAAAAACCATGTAGAAACACAACTTGAGCCTAAATATAATAAAAATGACAATGCATGAATCATGAGAAAAAATGGGAGAACTCATCCTAACCGACACCACCATGATAGGGCTTACATGATGCCCTAACTATCTCACTCTAGTGGGTAGAGTCGCCCCAGGCTTGCCAGGCCAAGGACATACATAGCGTGGTATCACTAATAGGGACCCACTAGAGTCCATAAGCATAACCCTATGTTGGTGTGTAGTTCTAAGACCACGGCGTTTACCTAAACGCAGGACCTACTCAGTGCTAGACACTACTCCCAAAAACATGCACATGAAGGCTCATATAGTAATCGGGGATTCACACATGAAGTTCATGGCTAGATAAAACATAACATACTTCATCATACTTGAAATACATGATTCGCCATGACTTAAAGCCCGTGAGTCGACCAAACGACCAAAATCATAAAACATAAATCATGAAGAACATACATACTTGAGAAAATTCAAATACTTGAAATTCATAAAATTCATGAAGAATAATTTGAAGAGAAGTCATATCATAAATTATAAATAATAATTTAGGGCTAAGGAAGGTCAAATCATAATAGAATCATAAACTTGCCTTTTCATGAAACTTGCAAAATTGGTCATAAATTGATTAAAATTTGAGACTATGAATTAATAATCGAAATTGGTATAAAATATTCCCCATAGATCTTAAAACATGAAGGAAATTGACCCACATATAAATCATAGAGAATTTCATAAAAATTAGATTAAGCCCCACAAGATCATGAACTTGATCTGGAACTTAAATTCATGGGAATTGAAGAGAATTTTGAGAATGAGAGTTAAAGGAACTCCCATTCATACCCTACATACCTAGAAAATCAATTCCACACTCTTCCGAAAGCCCAAGAGAATTGAGGGCTCAAGCTTGATCTTCAAAGAGAAGCCTCTAATGTTGGATGCATGGGAGTTGAATGAATTAGGATAGACTAAACCCTCTTGAAATCCTCCTAACGTAGCTTAAAATGGCGTAGTATAGGACTTAGAAGCTTATAAATTACGAAAATGCCCTTAGTAAAAAATTTGGAAATACGAGGACTGCCGATCACGACTCACCATGAGTCGTACCACGAAGTAATAACTCGTTGTTACCTCTCATGGTCACCAATGCTCCTCTCTCGTAGCACTGAATCTTATCATGATTGCACACATCACGATTAATGGTGTCCTACCATGAAACATATACCGCCAATCAAGACATCATCCCTTCACTAGACAATTCTTTACCACGACTTCCATCACGTACTCATGGATTACGTGACGACGAGTCGTACCATGACCCGTGACATCATCTCCCGACACCACCAGGAAACTCAATAAATCCTAACCATGAGTGGTAACTAAACCTCACGACGCGAAGTGGTATGACTCGTGGTCCTAACCAACTTAAGAATTCCACAATAACCAAGACCATGACCCCGACTTCCTATCATGACTGTACTCACGAGTCGCCTGTGCAAAATATAGATTTTTTTGTAGAACTCATTTCTAATTCTCCCATCTATTTTATTAGGAACTTGGTGTATTACACCAGGGCTCACCAATGGAATGCAGTAGCAAAACAACCGTTGGTCAACCGTAGCATGCGAAAAAGTGAATTGGGAAAATGGAGAGTCCACCTGCAGCTTGAATTGGCGAAACGCTGGTAATGCACTCCTGGCCGCAAGTTGAAAGTGAAGTTAGAGGTATGAATTCTAATTAAAACATGACCGAACCATTGACCAACCCACCCTTTGAGGCTAGAGACATTCCTGATTCTGCCTAAGATATAATTGATGAATTAATCGAGGCCTCGGGGTTTTAGAAACTCAAGGAAAAGAGCACCCAAATAATTGAAAAACATCGGGTGTCACTTAAAAAAAAAAAATTTCTAGTTAATTTCAATCTAATCGAACCCCCCATCAATAGCACATCCCCTTGGCCCTTGTTCATAATTGTTCATTCAATTTGGCTAAATTTTTTCTCTTAATAATTGATTTTAATTCAATTTATGATCTCACTTTTTCCTCAAATATTTTTTTATTTTCAATGCATGGATGCAATTTTAGTTCAAGTCAATAGACAACTTTTGTGTTATTCAATCATTATTCCCTATAGATTTGACCCGACTCTCACTGAGGACTCGTATATGAATGTGATCAATCAACCCAGGACCCCCGATACTATAGGGTTCATTCTCAAGAACTCACTAATTCGTGATGCTCCCGACGCGTCATGTGAGTCAGTTGGCACTCGCTAAGCCCCGATGGCCTCGATTGGACAGCCACCAACTAAGTGAGTATCTGAATAACCCCTCTAAACTCTACCTCTAAAGTACCAACTTAGGGAGGCTGAGGAACAACTACTGTGAACTCTTTCATTAGTAGCTAGTGCATCCCGAAAGTAGCACCTGTGATTGTCGGTGTGCCCCATTCCGGCCCGTGCATCCTAGACTATAGAGGCAGATTAGCAACGTCTCTTCCGGTTGGAGGTACATTTCAAGGCAATATCTAAAACACAAACATAAAGTGAGCAGGAAATCTTTATAAAGTTAATCTTTCACACGAACAAAAGTATGAAAGAAGGTAGGTATTTCCTAACACCCTATAAGGTCCTCCTCTATTATAGATGTGACACGTTTCACACCTATAAAAGGACAACACTAGACGGGCTTCATAGATATCCATTGAACCTAAGGCTCGATACTAATTTTTTTCATGCCCTTAGCCTACACCCCGATGTGGTCGGTACTCAAACAATCTAGTGGTCCAAGAAGACCCTTGTCCCGGGATAATACTAGCCGAGACTATATAATAAATAATTCGAGCAATAACCGAAATGATCTCAATTTAATAAAAGTAAAATTTAAAACAATGTTAAAAAGTAACATTTAAGACTCAACTTCTAACTAATCTATGAATCCTATAATGTCTTAAAGTTAGGTGCCGGGAAAATCTCCTATGGCTATTCCCAAGCTCTAATAAATAAAATAACATGACTAGGACTCGGAAGTGTGGAGGCTTCTATCAAAGCTGAAAAGAGACAAGATCCTAGTGAAGCGCCTATTGCCGCCCGGTCTATCGAATCCGCACCATAATAAAATGCAATGCCAAATAGCGTTAGTACGATTAAATGTACTGGTGAGTGCAAAATGTATAAATGAAAAATAGGTATAAAGAATATTTGAAGTGAAAGAAATAACTCACATTGAACTTGAAGCTCTAAATGATGCATAAACACAAGTATGAAAAACCCATAAATAGTTATGCAATGAAACTAATCCATCAAAAAAAGGTCCGAAAAGTATATTGTATATATGTATATCTTTAGTTGAAGTTTCTCATAACCGACATAAATAATGAATGAGCACATGATGTCGAACTTTCTGCCTAAGTTGGGAGAGTCATCCAAAGCCTTGCCAAGGCAGAGGATGAACTAAATTATGGATCCAAACTATTCCCTTACCAGGCTATCCGAGGATTCATCGTAATCCAACCGCATGATCCTAACCTACACCGGGGTATATAATTTTGAGGCGTACGGTTACCCGAACCCTTCACCCATCTCAAATAATCCTCCCCAAAACTATGCTCATATAAATATTTCTATCTCGAGGGCAAATTTCAAACATCTTATAAAGCACTTTACTAATTACAATAGATGTTTTAAAACTTTATTGTACCTTGGCTCAAAAATCTCAGATTTCATCGATGAGCCTTAGCTCAATTTTTTGTAAAAACTCGCGGAGATTCTATGCTCCAAATCTCTGAGTTTCAAAACAAGACTTTACATTAGCTTTAGAAACTCATGCTATAAACTCGAACTTCTTTAAAAATCTCTTTATGAAAACTCTCTAAAATCTGCTGCAAATCTAGTTTTGAAAATCAATTACATTTATCTCATAATACAAAGCTTTTAAAAATAATGACTTTTTCATATAATGGGTCCATGGGATAGAAGACATGTATCATGATCAACAATCAACCAAGAGAGTAAGAATTATCATCAACAATCAAGATATACAAAGATACAACTTAATATGAAAATCCAATCGACAACAATTTAACTCATAGGAAGAAGACCAAATCAAAAAATTGGGCAAAAACCCTAGCTTTAGCTTCTATGGACTTGCTAGACGAGAGGAAGAATGTACTCCTTCCTTAGGTTTGCCTTACATACCTAAAATGAATGATTCTTAACTCTAGGTTGAGAATCTCTATTGGAAGATGAAGAAACCCTAACTTCCTCGAGAGCTTTGAGAGCTTAATGACTCTTGAATTTACGTTGTTATGAGAGGGAATGAGAGTTTAGACTAATGAAACCCTTAAATATCCCCCTAAGAAATCCAAAAACATTATGATTTAGGTGATTAAAATATAGGAAGTTACTGAATTACTCCTTAGAAAGTCATCCAAGAAATTGTCAATGACCAGATACGACAAGCCATACCACGAGTCGTCAAGTTTGACCAGAATCGTGTTGACCGCTCATGGTCAATGAAGCCTTTTGATCAATCTCTCGATCTCTTTATCACAAATAGATAATACTGTTTTCCTCATCCCAACGAAGTTGTGACATCTACTGCTCCTACTAAAGACAAATTAGACACTTTCGATCTCAAACCATCACTACACAGATGGGCCATTACTCAGACAATGAGTCGTGGTTTGGCTCGTGGTCCCCGGAAAGAAAATGTCAAGTTTCATGACTTTGTCTAGGTCACTCACAATAGGTGAACGAACGAAGGCCGTTATGTCCACCAACAACTCATTACTTGAGTCCTTCTAAGTGGGGACCTTAAATCTTTCCCCGCTTGTTTTCTACTTCAATTCTAGGGTCCGATATTAGGAACTTTTGGTGTTATACCTTACTATCCACAACAACATACACATATTCAATGTCCAGTTCTTGACTAATTAAGTACACAATTATACATCTATATATATATATACACACACACACGCAGAGACACACACACTATAATTCCACAATCAAGTTATCAAATCCATCTTACCTCTACATACATACCAATTCAACAATCAATTCATCAACTCCCAAGTCCTATATTGGTCTCGTCTTCTCACTGCAATGGTGTCTTGACCGCTACAAAGAATCCCGTGGTAGCGAAAACTTGCCCGCTGCTACTAACTTACTTAAGAAGTAGCTCAATATCATCGGTAATTTCTTTTGTTTCAACACCCTTAATACTAAGATCCCCTTACCCATTACTTTTTTTCAATTTCCACTAGCTAAATCCATTTCTGCTACTTCTGATTTATTCACTTACTTAACAATATCATACCGATCTCATTATCTTAATTAGCCATCATTAATCACGGCATCCATATTATCTATTATAATTTTCATATCTATACTCTATTAATGGAACCACTCCCACAGTCAGACCATCCCAACATGAAATATTATTAGCATGAAATACCATCACAAGAAACCAATAACAAAATCCACTTAAATAATTAATTTATACTCGGCCAAATCGAAAATCAACATGAAGCATGTTTAGCCACATTAACATAAATTTATAAACAACTATCAACCAACACAAATAATTTATCAACTATAAAATAATCAAATCATACCAGCGCAATCATGTCCACATCAGGATACAAATATATACATATCTACACCTCCTTAGAATCAATGTGATATCATACCTATATTGTCTTTGTATATGTTATATCATATATATATATCTCATAAGTATTTCTGAATTATGTCGATAAAACATGTACCACAACTATTTGTGTGTATATATATATATATATGTGTGTGAGTGTGTGTGTACATCTATCACACATTTGTATACTTGTAACACATGAGGGTCTTATTTCTCGCCTTTCCGCTCATGATCTCGTAGGAGACTCTAAAAATACATCTCTCAAAGTCCCTAAGATCGTATATGAGGGTCAAGTTATGAAAATAATAAAAATATTAAAAGTCACGAATGACTCGTGTGGAGGGTGCTCTACTAGTGAAGAGTTGTGGCTGTGGTCTTCACCCGTGAGCCAATGATCAGGTGTCACTTCATGACTGTGAGGTGATTCGTGGTCGATGGTGCATGAAGGTTGGAATTCCAAGAGGTCACGGTGAGGGTCACGAAGTCGTCCTCCACTTCACGACCCGTGATGTCCCTCGTTGGGACTAAGAGAGTGATTTTTCAGGAAAATAGTAAGGTTGTTTTCGAAAATTTTAAGCTCCAAAGCCCTAAAATACATCATTTTAAGCTTTTTAAGAGGGTTTTAAGAAGGTTTAGCCTATTCTAAATCATTCTCTCCTCTTATGCATGCAACCTTAGAGGGTTCCATTGAAGATCCAGTTTAAGAATTTTCCATGTTCTTCCCCAAATCTATCGGGTCTTTCAAGGAAGGGTATAGATCCAAATTTTACCCATATATGTAGGGCCATGAATGAGAGTTTCTTTTCACGCTATGTCCAAATTTCTCCTCTAGTTCATGAACTCAATTATTCGATCTATGTGGTTTTAACTCACGTTTATGAAATTTTTATACTTTATTCACGGGTCAATTCCTTCATGTTTCAAATGACATTTTAAGATTCATGGGAATATTTTATGTATAAATTAATTATAAATTCATTATTTCAAGTTTTAGAATACTCATGTCCAATTATGCAAGTTTTATGAAAAGATAAGTTTATGATCCATAATTTCAAGTATGATGAGATATCTAGCGTGATTAAATGTTTGCAATTACCCATGTATGAATCTACGATTTTGACCAATGAAGTCTATTTCTGGTATGCGTGATTTTAAGATTCGGGCTCACACATGTTAAGTATTTTTCAAAGATTTAGCCAAGACTAATAAGACGCTTTTTATCATATGTTTTGGGAGTCAAGACTCCCATATTCGCATTTCGTACTATGAATGTAATTACTACTTTCATCTTCATTGAAATGATACAACACATGTTTTTGGAGCAATGTTTCAAAGATCGAGTATGGGGCTTAGGGGTTCCGAGGTTCCATGATCTCAAAACTACATGCCAACTTAGGTTTATATATATATTTATTTATTTGGGTCTTCAAGAGAGTTTCCCCACCCGCAAGGGGCTCACTTTGATATCGATATCATGATAGCATCTTTAGTCCCCGCAAGTTTTAGATGACTCTTCCCACTTGAGTGTAATAGTTGGGGCATCACGCAAGCTCTATCATGATAGTGCTCTGCTATATTGACGAGTCTCCCCATTGTTCCATATGGTTTCGCTTATGCATGTTTATCGCTATGCTATTATTTTTCAAATAGCTTGGCCCAATGATTAGGTTATTAGTTTTACATAGAATCTCGCTCACCCTTTGGGTCATTTGGTTCAATTATAAATTCATTTCATGTATATTCATGTTTTCAAATATCTAGTGATGTAGTCTTTACTCTAATCTTATATGCCTATGATTATGTTATGCATGATTTCGCTTTACTTACTTCTGAAATTCTACTTTTACTTACCTTGTATATCAGTACATTCCAAGTACGATCGCATACTTTACGTATCATTTTATGATGTGCTCGCATATCTGCATCACTCCGTCGCTAGCGCTCCGTGAGTATTATACCCCGAAAGTGCAAAGATCGCACTGAAGTCAAAACGAGAAAAGTTTAAATCTAGCACTGTGCACGTAACGAGTCGCGAGGAGACTTATGAGAGTTGCACCCACCGAGTCGTGTGTGACTCGTGGGGAGGCCTAGGGAATGAAATTGAAACTTGAGAATGAGACCCCACGGGCATAACCATGGCTCGTGGTCGTGCCTACGAGTCATAGGTCGGGCCGTGGGGGTGGTAAGAAAGAAAAGTGTTAAAACCCCAGAAAAGTTAATGATTATTAAGCATACGCTGCGGATTGCGGACGAATAAAGAGATCATGATTTATGTAGAAAAATCCTTGGAAGCGGGTCTCGATGGAACCACCGCACGGCCGCAGTGCAGCACTGCCGCCAGCCGCGCCCGCCGGGCGCTGAGGGGGCACTACAGGGAGGTTAGCGCGACGGGCAGCAAGGGGGCCAGCGCCCCTGCCACCGCCGGTAATATATATATATATATATATATATATATATATATATATATATATATAAGCTCCCTTCAATTTTAATTCATCTCTAATGTTTGCTTCGGCGATAAAGAGGAAAACGAGAATTTCTATAGTTTTTCACCCGATTACACTGCTAAACGCTCAAACTCAAATTAACTTCGTGTATCAAATTCAAACCCTACATGGAGCATTACTAAAAAGTTATTTTCTCAAAATACACTCGGAAATTGAACCCCACCGAGGCAGAACTTATCGAATTGCTCCAAACTCGATTCCTAATCGATTACATGCTCTAGGTAAGCATTTCTCCCTTCCCAACTCTCAGAAATTATGGTTTTCAATAATATTTTGCGAAGTTGAATATTATTGTTATTAGTATCAAACGTTATTAGTTTGAGACGAATTTGGTATTGAAATTAGTCTCTTTCTCTCAATATTATGGTTACAACTGAAAAGAGTTGATAAATACAAGTCAAAACTTGCTCGCTATTCTGAAATGGCAATCGAGGTTGTAAGACTTATCCTCAAAGAAGTTAGTCTCGTCCTACAATGATACGACTGTTCTTGAATTGAAATAACGGTCCCATATGTTGCAAATAGTTGCTACCAGTAGATTGTGATTAGTCATGTTGTGGTCACCGTTGTCCGAAGACTATGAATATATATGTTGCGGTTAGCCGCTAGATGACGTGTATAGATTATAATGCAAGATCCCTTAAGTTGGGAAAGAACATGCAAGTGTGACACACGCTTGAAGCGCCATAGAAACTTTTTATCCTCCATTTCATCATGGTTAGTAGAATTTTATATTTTATTGTCATACTTGACCTTACAAGCTCGCGAATAGTTATCGGGCCCGAGTTAGTGTTGGAACAAAGATAGGCGTAGCTAGGCAATATAACTACCATTTTGGTGCCTATATTATCTGTGAAGCACGCCTGCTGCCAATGGGCGCACCCTTATGCCTCAGGCCGTAAACATAGATAGGAGGGCCATACTTTAGAGTCAATGCGCACTAGGTTGTCTAGTGAGCTATGATGTACCACTATCTTGTTAGCTACTACCACTGCGGGCCCAGCTGGTTCGCAGTTCATCGTATAGGTCGCCAAAGAAGCCTTTCCATTCATCCAAGTCGACAAGACCTCAAGGGTGCCCTAAGGAAGTGGGAGATCTTATTAGCAAAGAGGCGGGCCAACGCCCCCAAACTTTCTCCCTATGAGATACCTCGTGCACAAGTCTTCGTGAAAGGGCTAAATCCGTGTAAGCTTAACCGCAAGTTAGGAATTTCCTAGGGAAGTCATAGAAGATTTGAACAGACCAAGTTAGTATCTAAGGTACTAGAACCATGTTAGCAACAGTATTACTCTCAAAGTGGGCAATGTCAAGAAGATACCCGTGGGGGATTAGAGACCGACCAGTCAAAAGCATTTCGGTTAGTATAGCCCTACAACCTTCTAAGTAAAGGACTAACTAATTTGTCGCCTCATGACCCTACAATTGTTTGTGAGTTATAGCTGCCCGAACAAAGACATTCGAGTATTATTAGCTACCTGCATCTCGCCCTATTCTGCCTAGACCGTTAGAGATCATGATCACCAACTGTAATCCTATGATCAGATACAAATGCATGGGGTGTGCCTTCTAGCAACAATAGATTTACCTAACGGCGAGCAATGGTCAAGTAGCCCCGAAGGCCAAATATGCTTTTTAAAATGACTAGATTGAGACCCCAAGATAGCACCTCAAGTGGGTTGCCCACACTTAGGAGCCTTTCATGACCACCCCAGGGTTACTAGTAGTGTCATTGCCCGCTAGGGGCGAGATGACGTTGCCCAAGGAGCCATATGCCCTCACCAAGAGATTATGGGATGCAGGGCCCAAGGGCCTTATATAGTCAATTACAGCGTGTTGGACTATTATTTCTATGACATATCGACACCACACACCCGTCGAGCCTGTACTCGAGGTGTACTATCACAGTCCATTGGACTCGTATAATAGCTACAAATTAGGAGCCAAGCGGTCAGAAAGGTACCCTGCGGACAAGCATAGGGTTGGCTATAGCACCGAAAGAGAGTCATAGAAACCTCGTATAAGGGTATATAGATTAGAAGTGTACTTGCCGTGGCTTACATGGGGGTCCCGATAGATTATTTTTGTGTTGCTTGTACCTTCCAGCTTATGGGGTCCAAAGTTAGTTCTTGTTTGTATTCTTGCTTACTAGTTATAGCTTATGAATATATGATTGTATAGTCATAGCTCATATACGTGTAGTGTTTTTCGATGCAGACATAAATAAGTCAACTTACGTTAATCTTTCTCGCTCTTTTCTCTACTTACTTTCGCCTCCTTTTAACAAGCCCATCCTGGCGCTACATTACTTTCTTCAGAGGTTTAGACAACACATATTTCGCTCTTTAGTAGCAAAGCTTGTTCGTAGTCGCAGCTTGGGCGCCCTTCATTCGAGTTGCCAAGTTGCAGAGGTTACGCTCTTTTCTGTATAGCATTTCGGGGTAGGCTAGGCCTTATCCCAGCCACTATTTGTATTCTTAGAGGCTTAAAGTGCAATCTTCGCTTAGTTAGTTGTTGGTATCCGTGTGGGCCTAAATTAGTTATTTTTTATATGTTGGTCAGGTGGGGCCTAGTATATGTCTTGTTCTTGTTTCCGTTATAATCCAGACAACAACTTGGACCCGGCCTGGCCGACCCACATAGGATCCCTTTTGTTGCCTACCGTTGGTTAGTCGTTTATTTATAAGTGGATATACGACCTTGTCGATCGGGGCTATGTTTATAGCCGATATATAGCTCATTGTTTTCTTGAGTTGAGTAGCGTATGCACTAGACGCATAAGCCCAAACCTAGGTCGGGCCAGATCCTAGTATGGCACTAGGTGCCGCCATGCCTCTCCCAAGGTGAGGCGTGACAAACTTAGTATCGCAGCAGTTCGTATCCTAGGAACTCAGTCGTGTCTAGAAGAGTTCCTGCTTAAAATGCGTTGTGCACCACATTTTATAAGTAGGAAACTACGAGGCATGATAGTATGGTTACCTTTTCTTCTCCTCAAATCGTGATATAGAGCCGAGTTGTACAAGGTTGAGTCCCTAAGCTTTCATTGCTATGTCCTGGTCTAGAATAATATGCGGTATGGTACGTACTCCAGCCAGCCGCAAGATAACTACAACAGGAGAAGGAAGTACCAAGGTAATTCCATAGTGGGGACAAACATGAGGAAGACGCGATGTCTTAATCTTCCCAAACACCTTCGAGGCATCAAGAACTTCATATGGTAGTATATATGCCAAAGACTGCCCCCAGCTTCTTTCTATAGCCTCATTAGAGGTCAGAGTATAGTATATATATGAGTTGACTTATCTACTAGATATATAGAATAGACAGGAGATAGGCTACACGTTACTCCGAAGGGTAAACGAAAAAAGGGAATGATTGATTCTTACCCAACCCTTCGAATGTTGCAGCGCCCACACCTCGCTCTATTGTAGTGAGAAATAGCTATCTTCCGCCTCCCGCTATTCTAGTATAACAAAGAGTAAGAATTAACGATGCCGCCTAGAGTAAATAGTAAGGAGGCTTAGATCCGTTACCTCGGAAAGTGTTGGGAAAAGTGGCCGAGACCCCTAGTGCTTAAATAACTTATCTAGACCTTTACGCTAATAAATCGTAGAGAGTGTGCATAAGACCGCCAAAGAGCACTCAATGTATGTGTGAGAGTCCACAGTGACACACACCCCCGCAATAGTAATGTCCGTGTTAGAAATAGGTTGATTTCCCGACACAAAGGTGCTAATGACTGCAGAAGGAATAACTGCACTGAACAGAGATTTTCATATCAAAGGACAAAAAGATCATATGAATGAGATAGGCCCAAGTGTGGTTCAAAAGGATACTGGGTGCCTGTGACTTGGTCGTAAGAATATCTTGACTCCGCATGAGTGTGGCCAGAACCCTAGAGCTAGTCTAATGGAAGCAAGGGGAAAGGAAAGAGTATCTAATCAAGGGAAACTTAATCACCCAAAGCTGGAAGCAGCTGGATAGAGCATGGGACCATTTCCAAATGTCGAGAACTAAGCATCGGGCCGACATCTATGGATAATGAGGTGTTAACCCCTGGATAATGCAATATCACTACCAATTGTGGAAGTACACGTAGATTCTAACCTAAAGATAACTCTAGATACAAGGCCTAGTAGGAAGTTATTGGCCTTGAGAATATAAGGGAAGAGTCATAAGACCCAGAGGATGACTCTTCTTCCCAAAGGTGGCAGAACTTTAATAGCGCACTATGGACAAGATGCACTACATCCACTATCCCTCCACCAGCTTAATTGAAACACGGTCATGAAAAGAGAGACCAATGGATGGCACTGAAGAGGGGAGATATCGTTGAGTTATAGCACAAGACTCCAATGACCAGCCAAGGGAGGTTTGATAGCATAAACAATATGGTGCCACCGAGGTGATAGTACTCTATAAGGAAGTTGAAAGTAACGATATAAATACATTTATAGCATTATCTCGCAATTGTGGTTTAAACTGAATTTATTTGTCAAGATGGTAAGGATAACAAGATCGACTCATGTCTTACTAGATAAGTATATTTCTAAAGTCTATATTTGGAAGTTAAATGTTTAAGATGTAGTTTGGTTGTGGTGGAGCCCAAGTATCCACAAACTCGATAGAGGGACACAACATACAACCAGGTGTTTGGAAAGGCTTCCAAAAAAATTGGGACGCATATTAAGTCGGTATGACTCGCTCAAAAAAAATGTGGCTTACAGAACATTAATCTGTATCGGGCTTCAGGCTCTATTATGAGTGGAAGTGGAAGCCCCTAAAGTAAATTAGAGGCGCTTGAACCAGTGAATATTACAACAGCATCAAAAGTTAAACTTACCAAGAAATGGGTACCGATAGCCTAGTGGTCGTCGAAAGTCCTACCTAATGTACTGGCGGAGTGCGCCTAAGGGTTGAAGCAAAGAAGCTGGGTGGCTTCTAGGAAACTTACAAAGAAGGGTGTTAGCGAGGTTAGGTAAAAAGGGAACCTTAGCCTTAGATTCATAGCATGGTGGCATATGAGTTGAACCGTCTCCAAAGCTAGAATCTCGTCCACCCGTTCTTTCACGTGTCAATGCCGAAGGTATAGGGGACCCATCCCTGAGTGGCCCTGGCGGAAGACGTCCCTATATTGAGAAGTTGGCCTATGAAGAGGTTCTAGTGGCCATATTAGATCAACAAGTTCGTAGGCTGAGAACAAAAAGATGTAGCCTCCGTTAAAAGTATTGTGGAGGAAATCTGTGAATAAAGGAGAGATGACCTGGGAAGCCCAGGATGATATGAAATCATATATCCTTACCTGTTCCAGGATGGATCCAAATTATGCAATTATGTAAGATTGTTGCTTACTTTTGTTGCTTATTTTTTATTGCTTATTCCATCCGTTCTGTGCATGACTACCCCTTTTTTATTGTGTAATGGTTGTATAGATACCCGCGAGGCGCCCATGTTGGACTTTTCTCGCGTTTCGATTTCCTGGGATAGTCCATATTATAGAAGAGACTCTACCAAAATTTTATTTTCTAAACCTTTGGTAAGAGAGTTAAGCCTTAGAATGACATTCGAGGACAAATATTCCTAAGGAGGAGTGGATATTACACCCGTAAAAAGTTAATCATTAGTAAGCGTACACATGGATTTGTGAAGAAAAAGCCTTGAAACAAAAATTTTACAACTGCAGACACGGCTAGCCAGCCGCACGTCGCCGCGGTGCTCCCAGCCTACCGGCACCTTGGAGAGGCACGAAGGCGTAATATATATCTATATATGTACTCCTCTCTTCAATTTTAATTCATTTCTTATGTTTGCTTCGGACGGAGAAAGAGGAGAATGAGAATTTATAGTTTTTCAAATCTTGCTATGCTATCAAACGCAATTCAAACTCAAATTAACTACGTGTATCGAATTCTAACCATGCAGGAAGCATTACTACAGATTTATTTTCCAGAAATACGCCCAGCCAGGTCCTGGGACTCCGCCGAGTAGAAGTTATCGAATTGCTCCAAACCGATTCCTAATTGATCATAGGCTCAGGTAAGCATTTCTCCCTTGAACTCTCGAAAAATTATAGGTTTTCAGTATTTTTGTGAAATTGAAGTATTATTATATTAGTATCAAAAGTTATAATTTTACGAATTTGTATTGTAATTAGTCTCTTTTCTCCCAAGATATGGTTATAAATTTAAACGAAATGACAAATACAAGTCGAAACTCACCTATACTTCTAGAAACTACAACGAGGTATGTAAAGCTAATCCTCGGCAAGTTATTCTCATCGATTAAAGGTTATGATTTATGTTCTGAATGGAAATAACTTTCCCATATATGTTGCAAATAGTTGCTACTAGTAGATTGTGATTAGGCATGTTGTGGTTAGCTTTGCTCTGAAGACTATGAATATATTTGCCGTGGGTTAGTCGCTAGATAATGTAAGATTATATCGCAAAGATCCCTTGCCTGGGAAAGAACATGCTAAGGCACACACTCTAGAAGCACCATAGAAACTCTTTTATCCTCCGCCGTTGTGTTAGTAGAATTGTAAATTTTATTATCGACTCAGACCTTAAGCTCGCGATAGTTATTGGGCCTCGAGTTAGTGTTGAACAAAGATAGGAACAGCTAGGCGACATAACTACCGCCTTGGCAATCGTCTTGTGAGTGAAGAATACCTAGTTGGTACACTTACGCCTCACAGTATTAGAAACTTAGATAGGAGGGCCATACTTTAGAGTCAATACATTCAGTTGTCTAGTGAGCTATGACAAACACCTTCTAGTTAGTTACTACAAGTACGCTTCCAAGTGTTTAGTATTCGTCATAGGTCGCCAGAAAAACCTTTTCCGCAAGTCAGCCCAAGTCGATAGGACTCGCGGTACCCTATGTAAGGACGTTATTAATAGCTAGGAGACAGGCCAATGCCCTGCACCGCTTCCCATGAGATACTGTGCATGTGTCGTCGTGAGTGGCTAAGTCCAGGTAAGCTTAACTTACAAGTTAAGAATTTCCAGAAAGTCATATAAGATCCGAATAGACCATGTTGAGGGCTAAAGGACTAGAACCATATAAACCCAAAGATACCTCGTGCTAAGAATGTCGAAAGTAAGTCAGGACAGGGGGAATTAGAGACCGATCGTCAAAGAATTTCCGCCGCAGTAGTCCTGGGCCACCCGTTCTAAGTAAAGTGGACTAAGTAATTGGTCTTCTATGACCATGGTCAGCTTTCTTGTGAGTTATATTGCCCGAATGACATTCGAGTATTATTAGGTAACTCCGCATCTCGCCCTATTCGCTCTAGACCGTTAGATTATGATCACCACTAGGATCCTCTAATCGTATGGGGCTGTACTAGGTGCCCTGCCAGACATCCATATAGATTATTCTAGGATGAGCAAAGGACGCGTTAGGCCTCGAAGGCCGATACGCTTTTTTGAGTGGCTAGATTCGAGACCTAGTATAGCACTTCAAGTGGGGTTTCCTCACTTAGGAGCCTTCTTTGACCACCCGAGGGTTTCTAGTTGTGTCGTCTCCCACCAAAGGGCTAGATGACGCTTCTCTCTTCATGAGGCGATATGTCATCCCAAGTAAGATGATGAGGCCCAAGGTCCTTATACGCTCATTCCAAAGATGTACTATTATTTTTATTTCGTACTCCGCATCACACCCTCGTCGAGCCCGGTGCCCAAGGTGCAGCTTATCGGGAGTCCACTAGACTCTGCATAATAGCTACGCATCGTGAGCCGCTGCCGGCTCGGGCCACACTCCGTGATAGTTAGGCCGCTATAGCACCACGAAATATAGAAACCTTGATATGGGTATATAGATTGAAGTGTACTTTCCAGTATTACGGGGTCCCGTGAGGGTTATTTTTGTGTTGCTTGTACCTTCTAGGCTTATGGGGGACAGTTAGGTTCTTTGCTTGTATTCCCTTCTCGCTAGCTATAGCTTATGAATATATGATTGTACAGTCATAGCTCATATACATGTAGTGTTTTTCAGATGCGCATTACGACAAGCCATCTTATAGGTTAATCTTGTCGCCCTTCTACTCACTTTCGCCCCTTAATGTACTTACTTACTACCTTACATATTCAATATGTACTGCATCGACGCCCATCCTCGGGTGCCGCATTACTACTCTTACAGGCTTTAGACGTATAGAGTTTAGGCTCTCCAAGAGTAAATAAGTAGAGTCGGTGTTTGGGGCAGGGGCTTGTGGCCCTATCCCGACCACTATTTGTATTCTTAAAGGCTTTGTGACTACAAAATACCGCTAGTTAATTGTTGGTGTTCATGTGGGGATTAATTTAGTTATGTTTCGTATGTTTAGTCGTGGTGGGAACTAGTATAGTGGCTTGTTCTCATTTCTATTATAACTAGGCAACATGGTGGTCTTGTCACCACATAGGATCACTTTTGTTTCTTGCTGTTGGTTAGCTATTTTTATTTATACGTATTATACGGCCTTGTCGGCCTGAGGCCGTGTTTACAACTGAGATATAGCTCATTGCTTTCTTGGAGTTGAGCTGCAGCATGCACTAGACGTGCATACGCCAATGTGTCATTCGCATCCTAGTATGGCACTAGGTACCGCCATGCCTCCTGCTGTGGGGTGTGACAAAAGAGAAGGAAGAGAGGTAGTACTTGATCTGGAGTGACCACACGGTCGCGGGTCGCCCCCACGATTCGTGGAGTGAGTTGCAGACCGCCAGGATAAATGTATTTGAGGCTAAGATAGTGTCAATCACACATGGTTACCAATTTAGTCGTGGGTCACTTGAACAAGTCGCTAAGTCATCCATGATGAGCCCGGGAGACCCGTTGAGCGGTGTAATACTACAAACTAAGCCACGAGTCGTGACCCTTGACGGTAAGAATCGCAGAGGTTCCTCCTTCGACCACCTAACAGCTTATTTTTTACGAGTTCAATAAGGCTTTTCATAATTCCTATGTTCCTAGCCTAAACTACGTCGTTTTGAGTTATGAATAGTGACTTTTAAAGGGGTTAAGTTCATTTTAGGCCTTATTTATTCATGCATGCAAGGTAGAACACTAGAGAGGGTGATCAAGCCTAGCATTCATCAATTTCTCTTCAATTTCCTATTGGGCATCTATAGAAGTGTAAGAATCACCTAACAACAAAAATATGTGATTATGAATGGGTGATTCCTTTCACACTCATGCTTAATCCCTTTCCAAATCATGAATGTTCTATGCTCCAATCTATGGAGTTTTAACCCAATGCATGAAGTTCTCGAATTCTTTACTATGAGTATTATTTAAATATGGTTCTACCAATGAATTATGAAGTATGGGCGAATTTTATATTGTTTTCAATTAAAAGTCATGTTTCTAGCTTTAAGGAATTAAATGCCCATTGATGAAAAGTTCATGAAGGATGAGATTTGTGATGAATATATGATGATAATGAGATACATGATGAAAAGTATGTTTTTTGGTACCCATGTTTATAATCATTTTTTCGATATGAATTTGAGTATTTTCAAGTATGATAAAGCTTTGGGCAATGCCCACATAATCAAAGTATGATTTATGATTCCCAAAATTAATCTTACCACATGGTCTTGGAGCCAAGACTCCCACTTGTATTTTCATCTTCAGGGTATGTTTCTGAAGTAAAGCTTTTCATATGCATAGTTTACCAAATGGTTTGGAGCAAAGACTCAAATATCTTTCAAATTTGTGGTATGGTTTGAGCGAGTTTTCCTCATACATTATTTCCCACTTTGAGATGTATTTGATTTATGAGCTTCACAATAGATGATGCCGAAGCCATTGAAAATGATGTAGAGCATAGGTATGTTCTGGAGTAGTGTTAGCACCAAGGCTAAGGGTCGATCACCATATGCCCAACTACACGCCAACGTAGGTTTATACATTATGACTTTGGGACATCCCTAATGAGCTATCCCCTTCCCTATTGGGCCATGATCCGATGGTCATTATCATTGTATCGCCCCTAGCCCTAGCAAGGCCTTAGAAAACTCTACCCACTTCGAGCGATAGTTGGGACCACGTAAGCTCTATCGTTGTATGTTAGTTAAAAGATGAGTCTCCCACTGTTCCTTCATGATTTCAGCTATGCATGTTCATTACTTCCATGAGATTTACATATGTAAGCATGTTCTAAAGCGGGTTTAGCTCAATGCTCAACTTTAGCTATAAACATCATATTTCAACTGGAAGTCAATCGATTATGTTATGATATATCAGGATGATATGTTATGTTATGATGAGATCGTGATTTCAAAGAATGCATGCAAGTCCTACTACGATTCTTAATATTTATTTTTTACATTATCCATGTCTTTAATTGATTTTACTTACTTAAGCAAATTTACTTACCTTGCATACTTGGCACATTCCACGTACTGACCGCATACTCTATGTTGTATTGTTTCATTATATAGACTGTGACGTTCACCCTCCGCTCATAGTTCGACTCTAGAGTTGGGGGCACCTTCATTGTTGGTGAGTCCTCATCTCCCAAGGACTAGACTATTAATATTTTCATGTACTCTCTGGGCCGATTGTGAGTTAGTTAGTCTTATCCTATCAACTCACATGCTAGAGGCTTTTCGCATATGGTTTTATTCAAACTTCGATTGTGTATTCTAATGTTATGTTTAAGTTAGACTTCCTCTATGATTATATTGTTGATTATTAAGTTTCTTTGATTAAGTTAGATGTATGCTTATGTCATGGGTCGACTTGCGGTCTCTCTAGATCCTTGTCCTGCTGCTGCGCGATCCCGGCTGCTCTGGTCATGACAAACTTAGTATTAGAGCATTAGGTTTGAAGTATTCTATGTCTAAAAGCCGCCTTGAGTGGAGTCTTTTTCAGGGGTGAAGCACGCCACACTTATGACAAAGAGGCTATGAGACATGAATGTCTCTTCTTTCATTATATATGTCGGCGATGAAATGTCTCCCTATCCTTATAATTCATGCTATTTCATTGCGTAATCATGGCTCCTAGAAGGATGAATGGTAGAAGGAATGGGAAAGGAGAAGGCCATAAGGATGGCAATGGGAAATGGGCACCAACAGCCCCACCAATTCAGGAGCACCAGCACCGGAGCCGCCCTTCCCATTCTCAGCTTCGAGCCGCTATTCAAACGTTTGCGCAGGCCTTGGACCGTCAGTCAATCTCAAGTAGGTGGTTGTGCATGTTTCGCAAGATGGCAATGCAACAAGGCCGAGTTAGAGACTACTTGAGAATGAACCCGCAAGAGTTACTCAGGTCGGGTGATGAGGACCCGCATGAGTTCCTAGATAAGATTGTGAAGATCACCCAAATTACATGGGTGAATGGAGTGGAGTTTGCGGAGTTGGCCTCGTACTGGGCTTGAAAGGGGTCGCGTATCTTGTTCCGCCAATGGAAGGATAACAAGGTCACCTGAGAAGGCCCCGTCACTTGTGAAGATTTCTTGTTGCGTTTCTTGGATCGGTTCTTCCCCCGTGAGACGAGGGAGCCGAAGGAAGCTGGAGTTCAGAACGCAAAGCAAGGGAGAATGACCATACAAGAGTATTCCCTCGAGTTCACTCGCTATCAAAGTACTCCCTAGAGTTGGTAATCGATCGCAGGGCGGGTGAGTAGGTTCATTCATGGAGAAGGGGATAATTGGACAAGGATTGTAGGAACTCTATGCTTCACTGTGACATGGACTTCCTTGGATAGTCTTGTACGCCAACCAAATGGAGGCGTATATCCGAGAGAGGAGGTCAAGAGGGGGTCAGTGGTCGATGACCACGCATTTTCTAAGCTAAGGTCTAGTGGTGGAGATCGACTACAGACCCACCATAAATCATCGCCCTAACATCTTCAAAGATTGAAATGTTCACATAAAGAACGAAGCATCCATCATAGGGGCTATATTCTGGGGGCCGGGAGCAAATGCATCCAAGTCATTTCAGTACCCTAGCTTGTCGCCGGTGTGGCCTGGGTCACATAGGAAAATGTTTAGTGGGTATAGGTACTTGTTTCGTGTGGGAAACCCAAACACATGCACAAAGATTGCCCAAGAGTAAGGCAGATCATGCTGACGGGGCCGAGGACCAGCTTCTAGTTCTCATGAGCTCTACCAGACACTCCAAGACACGTGAGCATCCACTAGCATAGGTGTATGATCTCATGTTTAAAACAACATTCTATGCTTTAGCATCTACCCAGGAGTAGGAGGCCCCTAAGTAGTCACTGTATGTTATGAGTTTTCCATCTTGATGTTTATGCTTTGTTGCACCCGAGGCTACCTTGCTTTTGTGACACCTTATGTAGCCAAGAGCTTCAAAGTTAGTCCCCAAGTCTTGTCAACCCTTCGCCCTACTCTAGTAGGTGATTCAAGTATAGCTAGATCTGGTATATAGAGATTACCGGTCTCAATCCTTCGAAAAGTCACCTCATCATATCCGATAGAGTAAGCCATGATCGACTTTGATGCTATCTTCGGCATTGATTGGCTACATTCATGTTGAGCCTCAGTTAATTGTAGAACCCGAGTAGTAGAGTTTAGATTTCGGGTGAGCCGCTCTTAGAATGGAAGGTAGTTCATGCAGTTATAGGTCATTTTATTTCCTACCTTAAGGCCGTAAAGATGATTTCTAAAGGTTTTGTGTACCATCTAGTTAGGGTTAAGGATGTTGAGTCTCGACCGACTATCCAATCAGTTCCAAAAGAGTACGTGAGTTCCTAGGTCTTTCCAGATGATTTATCTAGGAATCCCTTCCTGAGCGGGAGATCGATTTTGGTAAGGACTCTTTTCCCGACACGCAACCTATATCTAATCCTCCCTTACATAATGGCTTCTACCAGCTAAAAGGAGTTGAAATAATAGTTGAAGGACTGTTAGATAAGGGTTTTATTAGACCAAGTAAGTCCCCGTGGGGCAGCACCAGCCTTCTTTGTACGAAAAAGAAACGGGTCCTCTTCGCATATGTATCGGGACATTCGCACTGAACAAAGTCACCATCAAGAACGTGTATCCCTTCACTCCAGGATTGATGACTTATTCGATTAGCTTCAAGATGCAAAATGTTTCTCAAAGATAGATCTCAAATCTAGCATCATCACCAGAGTTCTGGGAGGGTGAAATCCCGAAGACATCCTTGTGACGCGATACGACACATGAGTTCGTAGTTATGTTCTTTGAACTAACAATGCTCCCGCAGCCTTTATGGACTCGATGAACGTGGTGTTCAAGCCATAGTTGGACATCTGATTGTTTATTGATGATATCTTGATATACTCTCTGAGCGAGGAAGAGCATGTTGTTCATTTGGCGGTGGTGCTACGCACTCTCCAGAATGCCAATTATATGCCAAATTCAAAGAAGACTGATGTTTTGGTCAACTCGTAGCATTTTTGGGCCATGTTGTATCAAGTGAGGCTATAAAGGTGGATTCTTAGAAAATAGAAGCGATAAGGTGTTGGGCTCATACTCTAAGTGAATCCTTCGCATATTCTAGTTTCTCGGGTTTAGCCGGCTACTACCGGGAGATTCATCGAGGTTTTTCATCGACAAAGACCTTTGACCAAATTGACCAAAAGAAGCTGGGAAATTCTAATGGTTGAAGGCTTGTGAGAAGAGCTTCATGAGTTGAAGACACGACTTACTTCAAGATCGGTGTTAACCTCACCGGCGGTATGATGGGTTTCAGGGTGTGTTATGATGCTTCAAGGATCTGGACTCCAGTGTGTATTGATACAGCACAAGAAGGTTATAGCATATGCTCTCTAGATTGCCTAAAATCCACGTGAAGAATTACATGACCCATGATTTCACTGGTCATAAGTGGGTATTTGCCTTGAAGATATGGAAAAATTATTTGTATGGTTCATGCCGTGACGTGTTTACGACCACAAGAGCTTATAATATGTTTTCTCGTTAAGGACCTCAATCTACAAGAAAGGAGGTGGTTGGAGATAGTCAAGGAATATGATATAACTGTGTTTTTGCTAACTGTGCAGCTAATGTGGTAGCTGACGCTCTTAGTATACTCTCTATGGAGAGTGTGTCTCATGTGACGTAGGGTAAGAAGTGAGCCGGTGAAAGATGTGCATCGACTCAAGGTTGGGAGTTAGTTGGTCGACTCTCGACCGATGGTGGTGGTATGGTTTAAAACGGATCGAATCTCACCTTGGTGACTCATGTAAAAGCTAGAAAGATGAGGACCCGATTTTGGTAAAGTTAAAGGAAGTCGTTTGCATAACTAGAAGACAGAGGTCTTCTCCAAATGTAGGAGATGGTGTGCTTTGGTACCAGGTCACGGCGTGGGTTCCGTGATGTTGATGATTTAAGGAACCTGGATGTTGCACGAGGCTCATGGTCCGTATATTCTATCCATCCAAATGCCCCCAAGATGTATCGTGACTTACTAGAAGTCTATTGGTGGAATAGAATGAAGAAGGATATCGCAGTGCCCGTAGCAAGGTGTCCGAACCGCTGCCAGTAAAGGAGAATCGAGACCGAGGCATGCCGATACGCATTCCTACTCTAAGTAGAAAGAAATTAATATGGACTTCATCATAGATTTCCTCGCACTCGCCAAAGAATATGACTCCATTTGGGTGGCGGTAGACAAAGCTGACCAAGGCCGCTCATTTTCTACTAGTAAAAACCATGGATTCGGCCAAGGATTATGCCAAACTATAAATCTGGTTAGTCCGATAGCATAAGTGCCCTTATCCATCATTTCAAAGAGAGGTACTCAATTCACCTCTTAGTTGGAAGTCGTTTCATAAAGGACTTGGTGCTCAGATTAAGCTCAAGATCGCATTTCACTCGTGAATGGATGGTCAAGGTAGAGGATAATCCATACCCTCGAGGACATGTTCGTAGCATTCGTGATTAACTTCAAAGGTAGCCGATGATGCATTTTTCACTTATCGAAGCCAGGCCACAACAATGCCATCATTCCAAAGATCCATATGGCACCGTTCGAGGCTCTCTATGGCAAAGGTGTAGGCTCCTCCGCCCATTGGATGGTTTGAGGTTGGCGAAGCGACAATGATAGTAATCTTAGATTCGGTTCATGAGGCGATGGAGAAGGTTCATTTAATAAGGGATAGGGTGAAAATTTCTCAAAACCGCCAAAAGTCCTATGCCGACGTAAAGAGGAGAAAATTAGAATTTGAGATCAATGACTGTATTTATGAAGCTGCCTACTAAGAAAGCGGAGTGATGAGGTCCGAAAGAAGGGGAAACTTAGTACCCGCTTGCGTTCCGCCATACTGAATCGTGAGACGTGTTGGCAAGGTGGCCTATGAGTTGGAGTTGACCTAAGAATTAGCTTCAGGCATCCCGTATTTTGACGTGTTGCTCTTGAATGTTGTCCGGGTGATCTGTACTCTAGCGGTCCCCAAAGGGATGCTGTTGGTGTGAAAGACAAATCGCTTATGAGGAGGTTATGGTAGAAATATCGATCGCCCGGTTCAAGGCTAAGGAACAAGGAAGCAGCTTCGCTTAAAGTGTTATGGGGAATCAAAGAAGTCAAGGAGTGATGGTGGAAGCCGAAGAGGATATGATGGCTAGATACCCACATTTATTCTCTACCTAGCCAATTCCAGCCTTTGAGGTATTAGTTTTGACCTAAAACTCTATCTAATTTCATGTTCGCTTATGTGCCCAAATTCTTTTTTTTATGTGGATGTATGTATGATTCGTGTGGAATTCGCTCGCCTATGTAGTTTGGAATCGGGAGTGAAGTTGTCTTACCGCGTTAAAATGACGCATTCGAATATCATAATTGCATTTCGTTTCGTATGTTTTCCAACATTCAAGAAACTTAATGATCCCATGGGGGAGATATTGTTATACCCCGGAAGTTCAAAGATCAGACCGAAATCCAAAACTATGGAGAAAAGTTGAAATCAGCACTGCATCGAACGAGTCCTAAAGAGACTCGTAAGAGCACCCATGAGTCATAATGTGACTCATGGGGAGGCCTGTGGAATGAAATTGAAACTTGAGAAATGAGACACACGGGCATGACTGGCCAACTGTGGCTGCAGCCCACGAGTCATTAGGTCGGGCCATGGTAGTTGAGAAAGAAAAAGAAGGAAGAAAGGCAAGGAGTACTTGATCGAGGACCCCATGAAAGTCATGTTCAATCCCCACAATTCGTGGAGTGAGTCGCTACTAAGGTGTGGAAAAATATGTCTCGAGGCTAAGGCAAAGCAGACATCACAAACATGGTGACCACGAGCCGCGGGTCACTTTGAACAAGTCGCGTTAAGTCATCCATGATGAGCCCGGAGACCTTTTGAGTAGTGTACTTCACAAACTAAGCCACGAGTCGTGACCCTTGATGAAGAATCGTTAGGTCCCTCCTTCCGACCACACTCCTCCGACGCTATTTTCTACGAGTTTAATAAGGCTTTTCACTCCTAAGTTCCTATGACCTAAACGATGTCATTTTGAGTTATGAATAGTGACTTTGAAAGGGATTAAGTTCATTTTTAGCCTTATTCATTTACGCATGCAAGGTAGAAGACTAGAGGGGGTGATCAAGCCTAACATTCATCAATTTCTCTTAAATTTCCTATTTGGCATCTAAAGAAGTGTAAGAATCCGCCTACCAACTTATGTAGGGTTATGAATGGTGATTCCTTCCACACCCATGCCCAATCCCCCCGAACATCATGAATGTTCTATGTCTAATCTATGGGTTTTTTAACCCAATGCATGAAGTTACGAATTTCTTTTACATAGGTATGATTTAAATATAGTTCTACCATTGAATTATGAAGCATGGACGAAGTTTTATAATCTTTTCAATTAAAAATCATGTTTCTAGCTTTATGAATTAAAAGCCAATTGATGAAAAGTTCAGCTTAAATATGAAGTTTGTGATGAATGTATGATGATGATGAGATATTATGATGAAAAGTATGCTTTCAAGCTACCCATGTTTATAATCATGTTTTTGATATTAATTGAGTATTTTCAAGTATGATAAAGCTTTGGGCAATGCCCACATATTCAAAGTATGATTGATGATTCGCTAAATTGCTTACCACAAAGGCTTTGGAGCCAAGACTCCCACTTATATTCTCATCTTATGGTGTGTTTTGAGTTAAAGCTTTTCATATGCATAGTTTAAAAACATGGTTTTGGAGCGAAGACTCCCAATTATCTTTCTGGGCCAGGTATGGTTTGAGGTAAATCCTCTCTACTCCATGATTTCCGCTTTGAGATGTATTTGATTTTACGAGCTTCACACAGACGATGCTGATCTTCATTGAAAATGATGTAGAGCATAGGCATGTTTTTAGGATTAGTGTCTAGCATCGTGTTTCCAAGCTAAGGTTCGATCACCCTATGCCTCGAAGTACGCGCCAATGTAGATTTGTACATTATGAGTTTGGGACCTCCCTAGTGAGCCGTCCCCGCTCCTCTATCGTGGGCCACGCAGCTTGATATCGATATCATGTCATCCCTAGCCCGGCAAGGCCTTGAACTACTTACCCACTTGAGTGTGATAGTTGGGACCACGTAAACTCTATCGTGGTATTCTTGTTAAAAGATCTAGTCTCCTCATGATTTCAATTATGCATGTTCGTTACTCATTTAGATTTACATATGTAAGCACGTTTCCAAGGTGTTTGACTCAATGTTCAAATTTCCTTACTTATAAACATCATATTTCGCCTTGATCAATCGACATGTTATGATTTGTTGTGATAATATGTTATGTTATGATGAGATCACATTTCAAAGAATGCATGCAAGTCCTACTCACAAATTCTTAATGTTTATATTTTACATTATGCATAACTTAATTGGATTTTACTTACTTAAGAGATTTTACTACCCCGCGCACTCTGCATACCGACCGCATACTCTATACTATATCGTTACATGATATAGGATCCCATTTCCTCAGTTCATCCCCACTCATAGTTTGACTTCGAGTTAGCACCTTCATCAGTTTCATGAGTCCTCATCTCTCGAGTGACTAGATTATTCCGCATTTTCTTATATACTTTCGCTCAGGACAGAGTTAGTTGGGGTCTTGCCCATCAACTCTTCATGTTTAGAGGCTTTTAGACATATGTTTGTATTCCGCCTTCATATTGTGTATTTCGATGTTATGTTTAAGTTAGACTTCCGCTATGATTATATTGTTGATTATTCGCCTAATTAAGTTAGATGTATGATTATTGTATGGGTCGACTTGGGGTGTGTCGGGGCTCTTTGTCCCGGGTCGCGATCCAAGCCTCCGTTCGTGTCGTGACACAAATTGCTTATCCCATACAATACTTTGTTTTGCGGAGTCCTCATCCTTCGAGGACCTTACCAGCCGAAGTTGTTATTTTAGTTTTAGATTTCTAATGAACTAGGTTAGTGTTGTCCCAACAGCTCTGTCAAGCATGTTACAAAGCTTTCTAGACATAGACCAGTTGTATTCAACTTCTGGGATTTTTGTGTTGTGATATTTCTTATTGTTAGATGTTTTATTATTCGTACTTTTGCTATTACGTAATCTGGCCCGATTTGCTTCGTCGAGCTTTAGTTATCATGTTTATGCCATGGGTTGACTTCGAGCCATTTATGGTTCTAGGTTCCGTGTCTAGATTTTGGCCTATATTCAAGTCATAAAAACCTTGGTAATAGACCAAAGGTTCAGTGTGTCCTAGGGTGTCTTAATGCGTAGAGTCTTTTCACGGCGTGAAGCGCACTACACTTATGCAGAAGAGGCTATGAAACATATTAGCAAACTTCCCTTCTTTCATGATTCTATCTCGTGCTATGAGTTCAACTCTATCTATTCCTCTAACTCCAAAGATGGCATTTGCACCGTGTCTCCCCACCTAGTTAACTGATGAAGGAACAACAATGGAAATAGAAATGGCCACAAGGATGGCAATGGAGATGGGCACTAGCAAGCCTCACCAACCCTAGCCGATCATGTGCCCGAGTAGGTTGCCCATGCCGAGTTTAGAGCAAACTATTCGTATAGCATAGGCATTGACTCGATTGTGTCAATTAGCAAGCAAAGGTCTCATGTTCTCCAAAGATAGGGAACGCACTGCGCTAGAGCGTGCTTTCCTCTCGGATAAATTCCTGAGTTTCTGGGGTCGAGAGTAGATATGACCCACACTTCGTAGGATGTAATGCCACAAAATCCCAAAATCTAATTCTCGTGACTTAAATTAGAAAATCCAAAATTGTAGAAATGTTGCAGATTGTGCCCACCTCGACGAGTCATTAAGGTCTCACAACTCATTAGGTGAGTCGGGGAGAAGGCGGATAAAAGCAGGGAGGCAAAGCTGTACCTAATGAGGGACGCCACGAAAGCCGTGGCTCACTGACCACGTAACCGCAAGTCACTCCCGGTCGCCCGAGTTGGGAATATTTTTGAATTGACCAAGATACTTGACGAGTGGGTGAAACGAGTCGTAACCCATGGCAACGACCATTTAAGTGACTTGTTACAATTTCAGAGTTAAATCTTCAATAGTGAACCAAGAGAAACCACAACCGGTGACCACTATGTCCTCTGGTAACCTACTATGATCCTGTGTAGTGTAATTCCGACGGAGTGACCACGAGTCGTGATCGTAATACCACGAATTCGTTAGGTCGCCTATTAGGGACACCCGACGCTTTTCCCCAAACGAACTTATAAGGCTATTTAGTAATTTTCTATTCTCCCAAGCCTCTAAAACACATCGTTTTGAATGTAAAATCGACTTATTAGAGGGTTGGGATGGTTCCTCCCTCATTCTCACGTTATTCTCGTAAAACAATCGAAGAGTTCCTCAAGAAAACCTAAGCGCGAGGGTCATTCTCCATCAAGTACAGCTCGAAAGTTCTCTTCTCCCGAGAATATTAGGAGGTATGGAATTCAACAAGGGAATTGTCCTTCCCTTGTGTCCCCCAAAAATCCTACCATGACTCCCTATCATTTTTAGCCCCGAGCTTTCTCAAATACCTAAGAATTTCTATGATATTTTTTATTAATTTCTTGCCCGAATAATATCCATGTTTCTTGTTCATATTATCTTCATAAGTTCCTAATTAAATTATCAATGTTCTTATAAAAGTGAGTTTAAGCCCTAACATTCTGTGTAATGATTTTTCTTATTAAATTTCATCTAGTGAACGAAGAATGTTTTGGGCTGAATTTCCTCGAAATTCTTACTATATATTTGTTGAAAGCAATTATTTCACCGATATGAATGATTTTAGCCTTGTTGGATGAGATTTCTTTAATTCTTGAATCGCTTTCCATATTATGAAATACCCGTATTAAGTTGGGATAAATTGAGTTCTCTATTTGTCAGGTAGTAGTGCATCGCTAGAACGTAGAATTCTTTTCAATAATCTTTCTGTAAAAATTGGCAACCGACGGCTTGACTTCGCATTTTCCGAGGTGTCAGCGGTGCCTCTTTGTTATTAGAATCGACTCATATTATAGTTATTTGGTCCATTAGGCAGTCATGAAATTATAGTTATATAGCTCTTATCAGCTCTAGGACTAGTTCAAGCATAAAACTGTTTCAGACGCCACGACGCATCCGTATAATTAGCTTCGATGTCAAGACCCTAAGCTGTAACATGGGTCCGATAAGACTCGTGGTATATGCACATAATGCTCCGACTAATCTGGATCCCCGGCTTCAAGCTATTAGCTTAGTAGATCAGTTTAGGTTTTCTAGTGGGAGTAGAACTTAGCACCGAGTAGATCGGGTTCCAACCAAGCACCCGTGTTCCTTAACTACATTGCCGTAGCTATGCATTATTGGCCTAATTGACCCCAGACTTTTCTGATCAACCCGCTTATGCCTTTATACCCTAGCAAGGTATATTGGGTCCTACAAAGGGGTGTGTGTATACATCGACTCCACGTCTAGATCACGTGGTTATATGTCATATGACTTCACCAATAAATTCGCTCAGTTTTAGAATAAGAATCTCGCCAGTTTCGCCTATCGGGCTTAGCTTAGTTTAGTACGCATCTCGTACTCGCCGTACTTAGTGGCATGTCCTTGACCATTAGACATGGTCATCTTGACCATTTCGTATTACATCGTAGTTCCGGCCTACTTTACCCGTTGGTCATTATGTCATTTCACTCGTACTTTATATTTAGTTATGTTTCTCCCACTTACTCAAGATATTCAAAGTAATCGACGCATACTTTTCACACACAGACGTCGCGATATAAAGCCTATTGTGTTCTAAGACACAAGACGCTAGACAGCCTGCATCCATCTCAAAGTTAGCTGAAGTGTGAGTCTTCATTATCCGAGGGCATTATTTCTTTCCTTCAATAATTTATTAGATTCAATTAGGATTTAGAGTTAGTCAGCTTGTCCCAAAGAACTCCTCGCTTATTTTCGTGAGAGACATGATTTTTAGATTTATCGCATTAATCATGTTTTGAATCCTTTATGTTCTCGTAATTTTTTTCATAAATGCTTTTATAGTATTGTTTCAAAGTTCCACTGCATATTTACTTAGAATACCATTGTATGATAGATCAAGGGCTGACTTGGGGTCACTGTGACTTCAAGTGTCATGTTACGTCCAACATATAGTCCGGGGGGCGTGACAAACTTGGTATCGCAGTAGGCTTAGAGTATCCTTGAAAAGTCCGAAAGCCACATCGAGTAGCGTCTTTTTCATGGGTGTGAAGCATGCCACACTTATGACGAGGAGGCTACTTGATGTTATTAGGAAAACTCTCTTTGTTCATATTCTTTATCACGCGTAAAAGTTCAATTCCGTAAATGCCCTTATAATTCGTGGCTCGCTTCATTTCGCGAACATGCCTCCCGTATGTAATGGAAGAAAGGTCATAATGTCAACAGACTCCGCTCTATCATCCTCGATAGCTCCTCAGATGAATCCATATCCACCACCGAATTCGTGGCGCGTATTCAATTACCGGCTCAAATAGTCACTCAACCAGTGAAACTAAAGATGTGGTTCCGTAGCCACAAATGGCCACTCTGCCGGCACGGTTTTTCTCCCTCGGATGAACCCTCCAGTTTTTATGGAACTGAGGTGGTAGAAGATCCACAATGGTTTGTAGATGAGATTAGAAAGATCACTCAAATTATGCATGCCGCCTTCCAAAGTGCTGATTTGGCCGCCTACTAGCCGAAAGGAGTAGCCCAAGTCTCGGCATGACCAATGAAAGGAAGGACTTTAACGGAAGCAGGACTAAGTGAGTGGGAAGAATCTACATAGCTTTCCCGGGACAAAGTTATTCCTGAGCCGAGGAGGCTAAAATGGCACTTATGAATTTGCCGGGAAATAGAATAGTGGAGGAATATGCTCTGTAGCTTACCGACTATCAAAGTATGCTCCGTGAGATGGTAGCCGAGCCAAGGGCTTGTATGTTGAAGTTTGTAAATGGAGTATCTAATCCGGTCCTCAAAGAGTGCAGAAGACAATTCTAATCAAGGATATGGACTCTCTAGCTTAATTTTTGTATGCCTACGTATTGAGGCCAAAAGCCGAAAGATATGGAACGTAAGAACAAGCGAGCAAAGACCGGCAGTCGTATTTGCCATCAAAGATCTAACGTTGGTAGCCGCCTACGCAGCAACAATAGCAAACAGAGAGCTCCTGAAGACCTGGGCCAAACGCCTAACCTTCGCCCCACTACAGATCTAGGTGGCACAATCCGCACTGCCCAAACGCATCATATCCAAACCTTGTCCCAAGTGTAGTAGAAATCATCCAGAGAATGACTTTGTGGACGAGAGGGTTGTTTGGGTGTGGACAATGCAATAATGTGCTTGGAGTGCTCGCGCAGGACGAGGGAGATCACAATCTACCACGTCACACCCAAAGGTGTCGACTAGTCTTAAACAGACACTAACACACTGTGTACGTGATGATACGCTGCCAAAATCATTTTTATTCTCTATCTTCTCATCAAGATCAGAAAGCTCACCCGACGTAGTTACTAGGTATGTTACATCTCTTCCATATGACGCATATGCCCTCTTAGAACCAGAGCTACTTCTTATTTCGTGACTCCTTATATAGCTGTCGCTCAATATGGGCCCAGAGGTCCTCTCAACCACTCCCGCCCACCCCGCTGGCGAGTCACAGCCGCAGGGTGTATAGAAATTGCCTGTCTCTACTCCCGAACAAAGTAATTCCAAATGATCTGTAGACCCAGACATGGTCGACTTCAACCTTATTCTAGTTATGGATTGGTTACACTCTACTACGCCGCCTGATTTAGAACTGCAGTTGTCAAGTTCAAGTTTCCAAACGAGCGCTTGTAGAATGGATGGGCAACAACTCAGCGCCTAATGGTAGGTTTATTACATACCTTAAGGCCCAGAAACACATTTCTAAAGGATGTCTATATCATCTCGGTTAGGGTTAAGGATTCCAACCGAGACCCCAACGATTCAGCTTAGTTCCATTTATCGTTGAATTCCCGCATGTATTCGAAGATTTTCCTGCAGTTCCCCGACCAGACATAGACTCTCGGAATATCTCCTCCTAGACACTCATCCCATCTCCATCTCTCCTTGCTGCACGCACCTTACTCGAGCTAAGGAGTTGAAGGAGCAAATAAAAGATCTTTGACAAGGGTTTTATGAGACCCAACATCTCTCCCCGGGGTGCTCCAAGGCTATTCGTGCGTAAGAAAGACGATACCTCGCACGTGCATAGATTACCGGGTCACCGAACAAAGTCACAAACCAAGAAAAATATCCCCTACCTAGAATTGATGACCTATTCGACTGGGCCTGGGTGGAGCGCTGAGCCCAAGATCGATCTCAAGTCGATACCACGCCAAGGGTTAGAGTGTGACATACCGAAACAACATTAAGAACTCTAAGATGGTCACTACGAACTTGTGGTGATGTCCTTTGGACTCACAAACGCCCGCAACCTTTGATGCAAATTCGATGAAAAGAGTCTTCAAGCTCAATACCTACATATGTTCTTCATTGTATTTATCGCCGATTCCTTCCGGTGTACTCCGTAATAAGGAAAGAGCACAAGCAATCACTCCAAGGTTAGCACAGCGGCACTTCGAGACCGCCGCTGTTTCAAGTCTAGCAAATGTGAATTCTCAAGTTAAAGTCTGGTGACTTTTAAGTCATATGGTTTCTGCATAAAGGAATACGAAGGTGACCCTCGCGAGATACAAAGCGTAGCGAAGGATTGGCCCGCACTCACCTCTCCTATGGAAATCAAGAGTTTTCTAGGCTTAGCGTTATTACCGATGGTTTGTGGAAGGTTTCTCCTCCATAGCATATCCTCTCGACTCAAGTTAACCTAGAAGAAGGTGAAATTCTAGTGGTCAAACGCAGTGTGAAAAGAGTTTCCGTGGAGTTGAAGACTCGACTCACGACCGCTCCAAAGGTTAACCTTATCCGAAGGATCAAACGGGTTAGTTGTTTATTGTAATGCTTCCAAAGAGTTGGACTCTGGGTTATGCTCGATGCATTGGGGCAAAGGGATAGCCTATGCCTCCACACACCAAAGTTCATGAGAAGAATTATCCAACTCCATGACTTAGAGTCATGTTAGCTGGTATTCCGCGTTAAAAAGATGGAGACACTACTTGTACGGCTCACGTCGTTATGTTCACAAATCACAAGAGCCTAAGTATATGTTCAGCCGTATGACCTAAACCTCGCGTCGAGGATTTTATGGTTGAACTGCCAAAAGGATTATGACTCTGAGCATGCCGTATCACCCGTGACAAAGCAACGTGGGTGGCCGACGCCCCAAGTAAACTGGCCTATGGGACGTAGCCTACATTGTGAAGACAAAAGGGAGCTAGCTTAAAGAAGTTCATAGGCTAGCCTAGTTAGGGGCACTGGTGATTCAATCTAAGGTGGTGTGGTGTTAAAAGCGAGCCGATTCATCCTTGGTAGTAGAAGTTAAGTCCAAACAATAATAAGATCCGGCCTACTTAAACTTAAATACAATCCTCGTAAAAGAGGTTGAGGCTTTCTCCCAATGGGGAGATGGGCTACTTCATTACTGTATGGTGCTGTGTGTCCCTGATGTTGGTGAGTTGGAGACAAAGGGATACCGGCCGAGGCACACAGCTCGAGATACATCATTCAACCCTGCTACCAAAATGTACCATAATTTGTAGGATATTTACTAGTGGAATTGCATGAAAAGAGACATTGCTGAATTTGTAGCTAAGTGCCTCGAATCACAACAAGTCAAGGTAGAGCAACAGAGACCAGTGTATGGCCCAGATATCGCATACCCACATGGAAGTGGGTGCTATGAACATGGACTTTGGCCACGTCTACTCAAACTCACTCCAAGAAGCATGACTCAATCTTGGCAAAAGAGTAGACCTGATGACTGTCACACATTTTTCCCACCAAAACCATAGAATCAACTGAGGACTATGCTATACTCTTATATTCTGAGCCGGTTAGACTTCACGGGTGCCATTAATATTATTTTTAGACATGGGTACCCGCTCACCTCCCCATTTCTAGGAAGTCTTTTCGTAAGGGACTTGGGACCAAGGTCAAGCTCAAGACGCTTTTCACCCGAGATAGATGGGAAAGCCGAGGACTATTTAGACTCTAGAATATATTCTAAGAGCAAGTAAAATTATCTATTTTAAGGGCAATTGGTATGACCATCTCGCTTCTTATCGAGTTTGCGTACAACAAATTTCTACCATAGCCTCCTAAAGATACGATGGCCCCATTTGAAGCATTGTATGGTAGAAGGGGTAGATCTCCTATGTGGTGGTTTGAAGTTAAAGTAAGCCACCTTGATAGGCTCGTAATTTTGTCATGAGCAATGTAGAAAGTTCATCTCATCCGAGAAAGGTTGAAAATAATACCAGCCGCCGTAAATGTTCATTGATGTATGAGGAGAGAGTTGGAGTTTTCACATTTCCATCGAGTATACCTGTAGCAGCTTGTACATCCGCTTTCCATGTGCCACTTCTAAAGAAGTGCATTGTAGATCCAATCCGCTTGTGCCATTGTACTCCAAGATAGGAATAAAAGAGAAGTCTCTCACATGAAGTACTCGCCCGCATCCTTGACCGTCGTGCGTAAGCCGAGGAACAAGGAAATGTTTCCACAAAATCTGTATGGAGAAATCAAAGAGGTTGAGGGAACTACGTGGGAGGCCAAAGGGTGATATAGGCTGGGATACCAAAGACTTGTTCCCTACCATCTAGTACAAAGTTGAGATATTAGTTATTACCCTATAACTCGCTAAGTTTTCATATAGCTGATTTTGCATTGCTTTTATGTTTTTGAATGTATGTGTGAAAATTAAATCCAGCCTTGGGCTTATGTGTTTTTGAAATGGAGGTAGTCATTCCTAAATTTTAGTTAAATGAGCAAGATTTGGAAATTTTGACGTTATTTATCCGTTTCCGTATGTTTTCTAACATTCGAGGATGAATTTACAAGGGGGAGATATTTTATCACTCGAAAACTCAAAACCCAATTTCGTGACTTAAATTACAAAACTAAAAACTACGTAAAATGTTGCAGATAATCCACCGACGAAGCCGTACAACCTCACGACTACAGGTGAGCCGTGAGGAGAAGGCATGATAATGTAAAGGAGGGAGGCGTTGTACCTAACGAGGATGTCACGCATTTCGTGTACACCGACTCACGACCCGGCTAAGTCACTTGTATCGCCTCGAGTTGCAAATATTTTGAGTTGACTATATACTTGATTTAGTAAGAAATGAGTCGTCACTTGATGGCACCGACTGCTATGACTCCTTACCTAGTCTAGAGTTAAATATTCAACAATGAAAACAAAGTGTGGTCCACGACCGGTGACCATGCCACACAGTTAGGTAGGCAACTACTCATTAGGTCCCTCGTGGTACCAATGTAGGATCTGTGCAAGGTACCTGACTGTGAGGACTAATGGTAGTCGTGGTCAGACACCATGACCCGTTAGGTCGCCCGTTGGGTGGACACTTCGAGAGTTTTTCCCAAAGAAACTTCTAAGGGCTATTTAGTAATTTTATATTCTCCTAAGCTCTATTCCACGTCGTTTTGAACATAAATTAAGAGTTATTAGAGGGTTGGGACTGCCTTCTCCCCTCATTCTCACGTTATTCTCAAAAAGCTATCGAAGAGTTTAAGAAAACTCAAGCAAGCTTAGGTTGTCTCTATTGCAAAGAAGCCAAGTTCTCTTCTAGAGAATATTAGTCGTGCACGCAATTCAACAAGGGAATTGTCCTTCCCTTGTGTCCTTAAAACCTACGTGACTCCCTTATCAGTTTTAGCCCCGAGCTTTTGAATACTTATGAATTCCATGATATTTTTCATTAATTTCTCCCCGAATAATATCCATGTTGGTTGTTCATATTATTTTCATTAGTTCCTAATAAATTGTGTTCATATAAAAGTGAATCTTAAGCCCTAACATTCAGTAATCATTTTGCTTATTAAATTTCAACTAGTGAATGAAGAATGCGCTCAGGTCAATTTCCTAGAAATTCTTAGTATATTTTGTTGAGAAATTATTTCACCGACAATAATGATTTTAGTCTTGTTGGATGAGATTTCATGAATTCTTGAATTGTTGCCATAGCTATGAAATTCCCATATCGTTGGGATAAGTTGAGTTCTCTATTAGCCGCTAGTAGTTTAGACTAGTTAACGCAGCCCTTCGTAATCTTTCAAAAATTTGTCAACCGACATTAGTTTGACTTCGCCTTTTCCGAGGTGTTAGTGGTGCCTTAGTTATCGTAATTAGACTCCGCATTATAGCTATTTGTTCTATTAAGCGGTCATGACATTCTAGTTATATGATCCGACTGCACTCAGACCCTGGGTCATGACAAATTGTTCTTGGGACAAGCATGAGACTTTCGTACAAGAAGCTCGACAAGTCGAGAACCCGCCGTAATCCGGGTCCGATAAGACTCATGGTAAATGCAGCTTATATGTCCCCGACTAGTCTTGGACCCTTGCTTTCGAGATATCACTAGTGCATCGCCTAGGTTTTTCTCGTGGAGTAGAACTAAGCACGAGAGGCCTGGTTCCAGTCACCCAAGTTCCCTTAACTACGATACCAAAGGTAGGTTACGTGTGACATCGTCCGATTTGCCCCGTATTTTTGTGATCACCCGCCCATGCCCCTTTTATACCTCGGCAAGGGGTATATCGTCCTACCGACAGGTGAATGTGCACCTGACTCACCGTCTCCAGCTCACGGGTTCATATTGATCATAGACTCTCCCACTAGTCACCTCAGTTCAGTTTCTAATAAGAATGTCGGGCTCCGCCTCACTCTATCGCTTAGTTCGCCAGTGGCGCATCCCGTACCTCGCTGTTTCGTACTTGGGCATGTCCTTGACCATCGACAGGGTTATCTTGACCATTTTAGATTACACGTAGTCTGGCCGCCTTACTTGTTGTTCATTGGGTGTGTCATTTCCAAGCTTATACTTTATATTCAAGAGTGTTTTTCCACTTACTCAAGACATTCAAAGCGGCACGGGACGCAACTTTTAGGTTGTATCATTTCATATGCGCCACAAGTTCTCAAACTCGCATCAGACGCCTCGGCAGCCTTCGATTCTCCATCTCATCGCTGAAGTATATCCTCTTCATCCAAGGAACTATTTCTTCCTTCAATCATTTATTAAATTTAGTTAGACTTAGAGTTAGCTAGGCTTGGTCCCAAAGAATCCCCTTAGTTAGACGGGGTTTTCAAAAGTGCATATGATTTTTAGATTTATCAATATTATTCAAAGTGCTTGAATTTTATGTTCTCGCATTCTGTTTTCATAAATTGTTTATAGTATTGCTTTAAAAGTTCCGTTGTGCATGTTTACTTAATACAAGTGTATAATAGATCAAGGGTTTACTTGGGGTCACTGATGACTCTGGCACGCGTTACGTCTGTGGTGTAGTCTCGGCGTGACAATGGAGGAGATCTAGAAGATCACTCCATTATGGGGTGACGGAAAGGAGTGCCTGCGACTTAGCCTCCTATAGTTTGGAAGGGGGTCACCCATATATGGTATAGCCGTGGTAGACAAACCGGGGAGTCAGAGCATGGGTCCTATTGTTTGGGATAAGTTTCTCACCGCATTCATTGGTTTTTCCCCGTGAGATGAGAGAAATCAAAGCAAAGAAGAACTGTGGAATATGAAATACAACAACATGACTATTCAAGCGTATGCTCTAGAGTTCACTCCTATTGTCTAAGTATGCACCGGAGATGGCGGTGTCGATCGATGGCACGGTGAGCAGACATTTGTCAATGAGGTAGTGGATTACTTAGTCAAGGATTGTAGATCACTATGCTACATCAGACATTGACTTCTCCCGATTGGTCTTGTATGCCCATTGGTAGGAGGTGGTGCGTATGAGAGAGGGGAGAGAGAGGCCAATAGTGGCCGTGGATAGATAGTTTTGGGTTCTCCCCGAAGAAAGATCCGGTAAGGACGTCGCGTGAGTTCCACCGCAGGTCATCGCCCCAAGATCGCTGCCAGCCTAAGCAGCTATCCAGATCTAGGCATGATTAGAGGGCACAGCACGTTCGAGGTCGTGGAGTAAGTCTCGTAGAGCCCGGCCTTCCATTTGTGACAGCTTGTGGTTGAACGCACACTAGATAAGTCTTAGTAGGTTCAAAGGGCGTGTTTGGGTGTGGAAAGCCCGATCACATGCTAAGAGATTTTCTAGTGGCTTGTATGGCCATGTTAGAGACCATGACCTGCACTTAACAACTTATAGCCCACCAAAGACGCGTTGACTCACAGGTGCATCCACTAGTGTGTGGTGGCCGGGCCTCAAAACAGTTTTATGCTCCTTCGTCTCATCGAGTAGAGACTCTCCAGATGTGGTCATTAGTATGTTATGAGTTTATCTTGTTGTTTATGCATTTGTAGATCCAGGAGATACCTACTCTTCATGACACCCTATGCTGCTGGGGGTAGTCAAGTAAGTCCCGAAATCCTATCGAACCCTTCTCGCTCTACTCCAATCTATGACTCAATAATAGCTCAATGGGTATATAGAAATTGCATTGTCACGCCCTTAAAGTCACCTCAAATTCGATCTAGTAGAGTTAGACATGACTAATTTTGATGTTATCTTTGGTATGGATTGGTTGCATCCATGTTATGCCTCATGAATCAGAACCCGTACCCAGAGTTCTCGATTTCGAGTGAGCCGCCTCCTAGAATGGAAGGGTAGTTCGCCTATGCTTGTAGGTTGCTTTATTTCTACCTTAAGGCTAGACAGATGATTTCCAAGGGTTGTGTTTACCATTTAGTTCGGGTGAGGATGTTATGTCCGCACCCCGACTCTCCGCCTAATTCCTATAATGTGTGGAATCCTGAGGTTTTCCTATATGATCTACTAGAGTCCCTCCCGAGAAGGAGATTGATTTTGTATCGATTCCTTCCCCCGATATACGCATCCTATATCTATTCCTCCTTATAAATGGCTTCACTTGAGATAAAAGAGTTGAAAGAGCACTTGAAGGATCTCTTAGATAAAGGTCGACGTACCTAGCAATTCCCGTGGGGTGCACTACTTCTTTGTTCAAAAGAAGGATGGGTCTCTTCATGTGTATTGACCATCGCGCTGAACAAGGTTACAAACTAAGAACAAGTATCCCCTCCCTGCACAGATGACTTGTTTCGACTCAACTTCAGGTGCCAAGTGCTTCTCAAAGATGTGGACTCAGATCCGAATATCATCACCAAAGTTTAGGGAGAGTGAACTCGAAGACAGCCTTAGACCAAGTGTGTCACTATGAGTTCGTAGTTATGCCTTTTGGCTAACGATTGAAGCTTCTATAGATTTGATGAATAGGGTGTTCGATCCATACTACTACAAAAAGGGCCTTGAGAGGCAATTAAAATAGCCTTTCGCGGCATAAAAAATGCCTTTCACGATTAGGCTTTTGCCGCTGTACATGGGGTAGCTAAAAGCTATAGCGACAATATACCAAACCGTCGCAAATGTCGTTTAATTGCCGCTAAAGGTGAAATGCTTTAATGGCAATTGTTAGCAGCCTATTAGCAAGTAGCCGCTAATACATTTTTAAAATGACCTACTTCAACCTTTTAACGTCAATTATAATGGCCGAGAAAAGGGTATGTTTAATGACTATTGAGTAGGGCAATTATAAGGGCTGCTAAATCTATTCTCAAGATGGTTGTGTAACACTTTTACTGCCTATTTTTTATTGCTAATTAATCCAATTAAATTATTGCTAAAACTACCTACTTTAATGGCTATTGATAGCATCAATTATAATGGCCACTAAATTCAATCCAAAATAGCTCCATAAACACTTTTGGTGTCTATTTTTTGCCACTAAATCTAAATAAATTGCAGCTGAAAGTTATGTTAACTAGGCCATTGTGTAGCTAATTATAATGGTTGCTAAACACATCTCGAAAATGGCTATATCGAATATTTATAATGGCAAAAGCTAATAAAATGCACTATTATAATTCATGAAAATATTATATATTTCATTAACTCAAGATAAAACAAAAAACAAGTACTAATTCATAATACTAATGAAATTAACAAACTAAAAAAATAATATTATGTATTTAAACTAAATAGCTAATGTCATTGTAATTGTTCCTGCCAACTACGTAGCAAAATTTTCTAAATGCATAGCCATCCAAAAATCTACAAATTTCTTCCTAGTATTGAAATCTTTGACATGTTATTCAAACATCTATTGTATGACCCGAAATAATAAATGAGTGAGCTGTCAAAAAAATGAAATCTAATGTAAAAAAATAGTACTTATAAATCTATAATATATTGCTGCAATTAGCCAGACTCAAAACTTTGCCAAATTAACTAACTCTCTAAATTCTTAAAATTTTGGCTGCACTTCCTCAGAAATAGGACTACCAAATTTTTGACCTGCTTACAAAAGCAATTTTCTGAAAGCACATCCCAACATCCGATATATCTAATATAATATTAATTAACAAATTTCATCTACACAACATTCTTCGAAAAGTAAAACCTGCTGGGCTTCCGCTTAAGCCCCAAAACGGCAACGCATACCTTTGAACCCAACCTTGGGTGTTCCTGTATCCTCGTTTGCATCTTCTCTTTAGAAAAATACAAAAAGATCTGGGATTTGATAGTTTTGGTCAATAGACTAAAATCAAGAACATAGACAATATGAAGAGCCTTCTGAGTCTTAGGACATGGAGTCTATAGTAGAGACCATGATGCAACAATTTTTATCAAAATAAATTCATCATGAACCTACGAAAGAAATTGAAGAAAGATATCCAAAGTGGTTGGAGGAAAACAAAGTCAAGTTGAGTGACCGAAGAAGAATATGAACGTTACAAACATCGCATGAACTTTTAAGAGACCCGAACATTAAAAAAATCTACACAACAATCTTTGATGTCAAAAGTGAAATAAATCACCTCAAATTAATTTACGAAAAATAAGAAATTTATTTCTAGAGACCACCAAATAGATAACAAACAAGAAGAAATTACTTCAAAAACTCTAATGGGTAAGTCATCCCACTTTCCACATAAATAAAATAATACAAATCACATTCTTGATGATACACCACCTCAAATTTTACTAACTCTTCAAATTCCTTAAAAATTCTGGGAATCTCCCTTAAATAAGACTACCAAAATTTCAACTCGTTTACAAAAATAATTCTTTCTTGAAAGAACATCCCAACATCTAACATCCTTAATATAATATCAACTAAAGTAAAAATCATCCACCTTTTTCGAGTTTCTTCCTTGTCCCAAGAATACAAAGTACGACATAACAAGGTATGTAAAGGAAAACAGGGTAAGAGTATCTCGTTTTTTCAATTACTTTTCCCTAGTCATAATAGAGTATTTCTACTAAGAAAATTCCTTTTTCTTGAAGCTTGTGAGATACCAAATAACAAAAGACCATTATGCTATAGTCTATATGCATTATCGCAACACATGCTCGAAAATGCATTATTATACTTTTATATCTATTAGATAATGATGTTTATGCATTCTTTGATCACCGCATGTCCAAATGCATCTAATAACTAGAACACTCAATTCATGAAAATAAGCTTCTCCACCGAACACAAAGAATTAGAAGTCTCGTGATGTATAAACATCCCTTGTTACAATTTACGTATATGGAACAGATGAACATATAAATCGCTAAACATTTCTTTAATGAATAATAAATGCTTAAACTTTAGGACGAGAAAACAAATTAAAAAATGACCAATGTGAGAAAATAAAAGAAATTTAAGAGAAAAGAAACATATTGAATTCCATAGAGGACAATTAGTATTTTTCCTATTATAGATTATACCCCGTGTCATGATCTTTCTGAATCAAGTTTGCCGATTTTCTACCTCACGCATAAAAAGCACAACGAGTGAGCTCACCTCATTTTCAATACCCTCCTCATCTTTATAACCTATTTTAAGCAAAATATCATGGATAACAGTGAGGTTCATCCTTGCAATGCTTCATCCCAAAGGAGAGAGCATGGTTGAAGCACCACTCGGAGTTTTTGTTAGACCCATCAAAAATGTGATGCGACCTAAGATAAATAATGTACGAAATATTTTTTAGATCCTAGAATTTATATTCGTGAAGGCAAAAGATACTATTCATTATGTGCTCAAAATGAAAAATGAAATGCTAATTAATTGACCATGGAAGTTGATTCAAAACCAAGTTAAAATATAATAAAGAGAAAATCATGATTCTAAATAATCTTGCACAATAATGCACTCTCACTAGATCCTTCCAAGTTGAGGTTTCTCATTCCTCTAGCGCATAAAATTTAAATAAAAAAATGATAAACTAACATAATATCTTAATAACTATAAGACTTAAGAGGAAAGTATGAATTTCTTATACTAGGAGTAATCTTCTAGTGATATTGCTCAGGGATGACATAAATAGGGTCTTCAAATTTTTAAAAGTTTTGCCAAAATTTCCCTCGTAAATAAGACTACCAAATTTTCAACCAAAAACAATTCTATCTAAAAGCACATCATAACCTCTAACATCTCAAAAGACAATAAGATGATAAAGAAATAAAAGATGGAGTAGATCCAAAGTTATCCATATCCTTCAAGTTATAACAATGCTTAAGATAAAGTTACATAATTCAACATTCTATCACTCAATTCGTCACCTATATCCTTCAAGTCATAATAATTCAAACGAATAAGTTATCTTACTATTAGGAAGAAAAATATACATAAACTCAATAAAGAGTTGTTCGACCAAATATTAGCATCAATAACACCAACAAAAACATATTGCGCATTCATATAAGGAGTACTATGTTAACATATTAAGATAAATGAACAATACCGTGAGAAGATGGAGTATTTTTCAAAGACACCGTGTCCTTTAAACAACATTTGTGGTGATTGTGTACTCGCTCATGGTGATTGTTGGCATTGGGAACCTAAAAGTAGATAAAATTTTTTGTAAGATTAAAATTTCAATAAACGTCTCAAACACTTAAAATTGTGTTACCTAACCATCTAAAACTCCAATGATAGTTTGTGTCACGACCCGAACATACATACTCGGACGTAGACGCTGACAAAGAGCCCCGACACACCCCAAGTCGACCCATGGCATTATCATAACATCTAATCTCATTTAATAGTGGACGAAGTATAAAACATAATGGGAACATAAACATAGCTAATGCCAACCAAAGTACTGTGGCATATAGTATCGTTGGGCCTTCTACATTTTGTCCGAGAGCCTCTACTACATAAGATGGGTTGATGGGACAACATCCCCAACTAACCCGAATAATACCGAAACATAAATAACATAAAGTATTTCAAACGCCCTGAACATGAGGACTCACCAATAGCCGAGAGCGGTAACCGAGATGAACTAAGGGTGAGAATGAGCCTAAGATTCTAATTCTGTATCATGAAACGATACTACATAGAAAGTATGTGGTTAGTACGTGGAATGTACCGAGTATACAAGGTAAGTAAATCGTACATTAAAAGTGAAATAAACATGAGAGAAGGACATCATGCTTGTATCATAAACTTCGTAAGTACACATAAGGCTCAAGGCTTTCAAATCGTTCATAAATCATTCATTATCATAATCGTAGGCAAACTTTATCAAAATATAACTTGAGCCAATAACATAAATATAACAATGCTTAAACATGCGAAACAATAGGAGGACTCGGCCATAAACGACACCATCATGGTAGAGCCTTTCATGATGCCCAACTATCTCGCCTGGGCAAGTGTGAGCTCACCTTGCTTGCCAAACTAGGTCATGCATTAGCATGATATCACATTTGGAGGGGATCGATATCAATACAATATAACATTATAACCCACGGCACATGTTTATGAGACACCGGCGTAGTCCTTTGAACATCGGGGCTGCCCTAAGTGCTGAAATACCCACTCCCAAAAACATGCATATAGGCTCACATAAATCAATGTAATTCGCATTAAGATTCATTGGATAAAATATAACATTTATCATCATTGATCCCTTTTAAAACATTCTTAGCGAAGAATCAAATGACCTTTTCATCGGCCGACATCATAAATCGATAAATCATGTAATCCGTTTCATAAATCGTAAATCATTCTTTCAACATGTGGGCATTTCGCTCCAATAATGGGTAACTTGAAGTAAAAACTAAGATGATATAAAAGATTCCTCATTTTAGCTTATCTTATATCTTCAATATGAGTTTGTATATAAAAAATAAAAATGCATACCTTATACTTATGAGTGTCGCACTTCATTTTTCTCGGGCAGTAAAAGTTTTAACCTCGACATTTGACAACCTCTTAAGGGTTATTTAAAGAGGGAGAGTTGCCACCTAACAATTTGAGGTGCACAGGCGCCACTAACCCAAGGGTCTCTGTTATACCAGCCTAGGTCACCGTGAGTCGTGTGAGGGTTCAAGTCACCGAAAGGAAGGTGTTAGGTACTCTTCGAAACCTAATAAATGTGGGGTCCTTCCCATTCATTATTCTATGGGGAATTACTAAGCGAGAAAATAAGGTTAATGAATTGTTGCCTAAAAATAGCTAAGTGATTAAACATGCGAATTTAGATTATTAAAAATAAATACACTTAATTCATAAATATTTGTTCAAGCATTGAAGAAGAGAAGACATACCTGTTCGCTCTCAATAAAATATTTTAAAAGATTAATTAGGATAAAGAGGGGAGAATGTTACACACCGTAAAATATTAATGGTTACAAACATTAATTGAACTCTCTAACTTTAATTTTTAAATAAAGACAAATTTAATAATTTATAAAGTTAAAGTTGAAGAAGTTGGATCAGGTGTGACAAAGCTAAAAACGGGTCCAATGCGATGTTACTCCCCATCTATTCTATTCTTAGTATGATTAACCTCTTAAACGCCTTAAAACAAGATCTAAAAGAATTTTAAAAAAAATATATTGTGAGAGTAATGAATAAAATATTTAATAATTTAAAAAAGTATCAATAACTAAAATGCATATATATATTTTTGATGTTTAAATGGCGTAAAAGTATGTCTACAATTTAGCCTAGTGATAAAAATTATCAAGTCTTTGAGACTTTTAAAAGAGTGACATATAAAACTAGAATAGAAGGGAGTGATAAGTTCCTTTATTTTCTAAAACTATATGCGCTTCATACCGTAAGTCGTCAGCCTTCCCGCTTTCATCATCTCCCAAAACATACTTGATGTCCCTCTTGGGGCGATGATTCCACTTGAGCTCGTCTCACGCGTTTCGACTTCGACACTCGCCGTGATTGAATTCCAAGTGATATATTCCATTATGATGTACATGTAAAAACATTCAAAGTGAGTGGTGAGAGTATATTTGTTCTTAATATTTAACTAAGTAAAAGAAAAATGAAAAATAATATAGTAACTAAAAAAAATTAAAATCAAAGTAAGAACATAATAACAAAAAGGGGTAAAAAAATGAGTATTCAACGAATTTTGAATTAAATCCGCAACCCATCTAATTATTTATCGACACTTAAAAGGGCTAAGTTGATTTTTTTTTTCAAAATACGAACTATACATACAATGAGTCTTGTCTCCGAAAATTGAACCAATAAAAATCCTAAACCCTCCATCGAGCAATTTTAGAGAAAGAAAGTGATAGGATTTAAATAATACAAGAAGCAACAAATTAAAATATAACGGAAGACATTAACGTTATTCAAATTGATGATAAGCATTCAACAATTATGCTTAAAATGCCTTTTATTTATTTAATAAAAAGAAGAAAAGAAAATAAAAAAATAATCTAATCAAGAAATCCAACACAGATCCATTCTCGTATGGTCTTCACATGCATAAACCTTCAAGTCCTAAATAATTTAACTTAAATAGAATTATTAAAATTCAAATCATGCTTACTTAACAAAAGAACACCAGCAATATCATATTCATACTTCACATAAAAAAAAGCAAACAGAGAAACATCTTCCCCTCATATTTATTTAACATTAAAATAATAGAATATTTAGCATTCAAATATTTAAACAAGACTTTGAGGGGT
>JACEIK010009462.1:18183-51467 GCA_018107945.1 Datura stramonium
TTATTAAAAGAAAAAATATAGTTTAGGGTTAAGCGAAGTGGCCGTAACAGATTTCAACATGTGTATAATTTTAAAAATAAAATTTAAAATTTTTAGGACAAAACTGAAAATAAGCAAGTGGCAAAAATCTATACAGTTAATTTAAACATTTTAATCTTAACTAAAAGATATAATTATAAAACTTGAATTTATGTGATTGTGTTTGCCGTGTGAGAGGTAGTGGAATATGGGTGTGGGCATATCTAAATGTGTATGTGGTGTGCAAGTGAGATTATTTTTTAAACAGTAAAGAAGAATTTTAATGTAACAATCTTTATAGTTGTTTTAAATTTGCTTTTTTCTTGTTTGATCCTTCCCAAAGCTTTAATATGTTATTCGTGACTGGTAGAGATGGGTGACATAATTTTTAAGGTGATCGGATGAGTTTTAGAGAAGATTTTCAATTTTGAAAGTTTGGCTTTCGAAAAATTTGACCAATGTCAATATTTTTTGTTAACGAGGTTGGATTCAAGTTTTGACAGTTATGTTGGGTCCAGAGGGTATGTTTATGATTTAGTTGGATGGTTGGCAAAGATCCCAAAGGGTTCGAGAGTGATTTGAGCAGCTTGTATTTTAGTTCATTTTTTAAAAAGATTAAAGTTGACCACGATCTAAATTTGGTCAAGATGACCTCTGATCGGTAATTTAATTATTTCAACATGTTTGAAACATATTTAAGTAGTGGTTTACACTTTAAGTTTGTGTCCGGGGGATTTCAATTGAGTTTCGAGGACTGATTCTGAGACTTGGACTGTTTTAGGCTTTGTTGATTTTAGTTGTTCAAGTGCAGTCTCACTTGCGACTCCCTTTTCGCTTTGGCAGAGAAATCTTACTTTTGTAAAGCTAGACCATTAGGTGATGAATTTTTGCTTCTGTGAGACTGGGCCACACCTGGATGCACTGTATATCGTATTTTATTCCTACGTAAGATTTCTCGCAATGGCCGTGTTGCCCCTACATATTTCCTCCGCTTTTGTGAAGTCATTCGGATTAAGTGACTTTGGCTTCTGCATGACTTTTTTTTGCTTATGCGAGCCCACCGGTGCCACAAAAATTCATTTTTGTGGAAATACCTGACGTGAATAGTGATTATTTCCCTCTTCTGTTATCATTATTCAAAAATTAATTTTAGGAGCTAGAGACCTTGGATTCGGGCAATTTTTAAAGTTATTTTCTTGTCTTGACTTGATGGTAAGATTCTAACCTTGATTTTGGTATTTTCTAACTATTTTGCCATTATTTACTCTGTTATCCACATTGGGAGATTAGAAAATTATGTTTTGAACTTAAATTGTTAAAATCATATTTTGGTTAATTGGAGTCATGATTCGAACTGGAATTTTGATGAAATTTCATATTTGATACCCTTATGTGATGGATAAACTGATATTGAAATAGATTTACTTGTTTTGACCTTGGAAGCTGGGGGTTGACTCTTGAGTTGACTTTTTATGTTTGGGATAGAAATATAGCAATATGGGTGTCCACAGACTTGTATATTCATGTAGCTTACATATTTGAATAAATTGGGATTGTTCTTAGGCATTGTAGAAGGGCACATTTATAATTTTTTTGAGCTCTGATTAAGGTTAGTTGAAACTTTCTAGACTTTTTATAAAGTTTTGTGTTGGTAAAAGCTTAAGTAATGAATTACAGGTGTTAGGGATCCCATATAAGTGAGATAACGAATACTTCTATTGGTTGCGGTGCTATGATATGAGTGAAAGTTGGTAATTGGTTGTTTTGACTAATTTATGACATAAATAGATACTGGGAGCATGTTATTTTGCATCTTTTTAGTTGTTAAATGACCACTTGATTAGATTGACATTCATGACTCGTGATTATCTCTATATTTGGAGTAGTGATTTGATGAAAGATGTTTTATCTAACCATGACATATATTCTTTCGTATCTGAGACATTTATCCCTGTTGAACTAGGATTAGTACAATTGCAAATCTTATCTACAAATCAAACATTTTTGAATATTGAATTAGAGTAGGTTAAAACTTCTCATCCAAAAATGAATAGACATGCATAATTTTACTACCTCCATCTCTTTGCATAATTCTATCTTTCAATGGTGGCAGTTATTTTTTTCTGGAACTCCTAAGTATCTTTCTCTAGAACTCCAACGTATAACCTGAACTATGTCTATGATATAGAAAAATATTTGAATCTTTCATAATTTGCGATGATCTTTTTCTTATGCGTTTGGAGAAGTCTTTGGGAGAAGAAGTTGTTGTGAGTATGGAGAAAATATTATTATTCTAGGCATAAGTGATATATAATTTTGATTTCTTGAAAGATAGAAATTACTGATACATATCATTACTAATTAAATCGAGTGATAAATATAATATTAAGTTATTGATAAAAAGAAATGAATGAAGAATACCTAAATTATACATAAATGTATATCCTAGATATCTGTTTGAATGTTGAAAAAAGAATGTTGATAATAGTTGAAGCTATGAGCTGAAATAGTTCATGAAGACAACCAAGATAAAGAGTTAGTTATAGAGTTCATCAAGTTAGTTAAAGTTAGTTAACATTCCATTAGTTAGCTAAGTTGGTTACATACTTGTATAGCTAATATAGCTGGATAAGAAAGGCTATATAAGCAGGTCATTCATGTACTTTGTAGCATATTATTAAATATACAATTCATTCAAGTCTGCTTTCTATTCAATAAAACAGTAGTTTCATTTCATCTCCTTCTTCTTAGTTTTCTTCTTCTTTCTTCTTTTTCATTTTCATTCATGCTTTTTTATAATGTTCATCCAGATTTCCATATTCTCAGATTATAACATGGTATCAGAGCCTTGAGACACGATCTCAAGAGCTGTTCTTGATCGGAGTTGCAACCTCTACAATCAATCTATTCTTGTCTGCAACATTATATTTTCTTCTTGCTTCTGCTACAATATGTAAATTCCAGGAAAAATAATGGCTGGAAACACTTCACATTGTGTGAATGGAGAACAAGAATCTTTCAATGGTGCTGAAAATGTCAGCCAGAATAGTCAAGTCACAGGAATCGACTACAATCACCCATTGTTTCTTCATTCATCAGATGTGAGTGGGATTCAAATCATTTCGTTTCAACTTACAGGGATCGAGAATTATTCTATGCGGTATAGATCTATGCGTATTACTTTACTTGGAAGAAACAAGCTGGGGATGGTAGATGGGACGTGTGTTAAAGAAAAATTTCCAGAATCAATATGGAATCATTGGGAAAGAGTAAATGCAACAGTCCTCTCTTGGATTATGAATGCAGTATCAAAAACACTTCTTGGCAGTGTCATGTATGCTTCAAATGCACTGTCTGTCTAGCTGGATTTACAGGAAATGTTTAATAAGATTGATGGTTTAAGAACCTTCAATATTCATAAAGAAATCTCAACCTGACTCAAGGAAATACGTCTGTCTTAATGTATTTTTCAAGGTTGAAAGATCTACGGGAGGAATTTGATGCTCTTGTACCAACTCCTACTTGTGAATGTGAGAAGTCCAAGGAATTCATCTTGCATCAACAAAAGCTGAAATTGTTTCATTTCTTAATGGGATTAAATGATTTCTTTCTACCGGCTAGAAGCCTTCTCTGTCTACACTAAATCAAGCCTACTCTATGATAGTAAGTGATGATAGTCAAAGGAACTTGGTGACTACTGCTGGAGTTCTAGGTACTCATCCTAGTAACAACACAGGATATTTTGAAGGAGCAATGTATTCAAGATCATATGGAAGTCAGGGTGAAAGTTTTGGCTATAATTCTCATGGGGGAAATTATGGTACTAATGGTGGTAATTCTACATATGGAAATCATGGTGCAAATTCTAAGTTCAAGAAAAATTACAATATATTTTGTGATTTCTGTAAACTTAAAGGTCACACTAAAGAGATATGCTATAAGCTGGTATGATATCTTCCAGATTATAAGTTCAAGAAAAAGGGTTGTGAGAGGAATGGAACAGGTAGTAATGGAAGAAGCAGTACAACTTGCAATATTCTAGCTGAGGAGAGAAATTTCACAGGTCAAGATGATCAGCAGTTCATTCATGGACAAAACACAAATATATACAATTCTACTTCTAAGGACAGTGGAAGTATGGTTTCTAGAGCATCTGAGCAAAATCACTGTTACACCCTGTAAATTTCCGACACATAGATGGCCTATTCGCGTGTTGGTTAAGCGTGTTTGAAAGCCATACATGCTAGAAAAAGGCCCGGAAAAAGATCGGACGAGAAACCTGTCGAACCATCGCGAAAGGAGCCGAGGCAGAGCCCCTCCGCGATGGCAGCGTGTCACGAAGGTGGAGCCTCCGCGTTGGCTCCGTGACACGTTGGGCCTGTCCAGGCCCAAGTATATAAAGCCTCCACTTCGGTTATTTGATTATATATCTCAAATAATTTCCAGAACGTGAGAGAGACCAGAGAGGGTGCGAAAGTTCTTATAAAATATCATTCGATTACGCCGTCAAACGTAGTCCAAATCCAAATTAACCTCGGATCACAGAGGTATTTTATGGCCAGAACATTCCTACAGATTTAGTTTGCAAAAATTCGGCCAATAGGCCGTCAGGCTGCCGAGCTAAGGTAAGTAGAATTGCTCCAAATTAGTCATTGTGCTCCTAGCCTTAAAGTGATACTTCTCCCTTCCCGGACTTTGAGAAATAGCAAGTTTTTGACCGTCTTTCGATAAGCCTAAGTTTGAAACCTATAAATATAATGAAAGTGACGTTTTCTTTCAAGTATTGATGTGTTTAGTACTAATTGACGTGTGGCAGATGCAGTTGGAGAATAGCTGAGTATGACCAGAGCTTCGTCCAATAGTCGGATAACCGAGTTAAGGTATGTAAAGCCCGTTTCTTGGCAATTTAGTATTTTTAGCCTTAATATATCATAGTAGACTCCGTAATAGAACTCCCGGAGTTGAATATTGAGTATTATGCAAGTTCAGTAAGTCTGGTTTGCGTTGTTGTATCGCCATACTCAATCGAAAGTTGGCCAAGCATGCGTAAATGGCGATTAGCATTCGAGACTCAGTATAGCCATTATATGATTAGCAACATGTTTTAGAATAATATGATACAGATAATCAGAATACAAGTTAGTAAAATAAAAATCAGATAGATAGACAGTATATTGGCTACGAGATTGGCCATTCGGACGGATGATATCTTGGCTCGGGTTTAGCCTTGCGGTTGATAAAGATCACCAGATTCAGTAGCATAAAGCAATAAAGAATCAGTATAATACAGAAAGAGATTAGAATAAAAATAGAATTCAGATAGTATTTTCAGTTGAAACATGCTTGCTATATATATGTGCTTGCTTGTTTGTTGAGACTTGGTTGTGTCGGTGAGGGCACCCTTTTGAGCGTCTCGCCACCCGGGTTGGTAATCGTGTCGCCCACTGAGCGGGTGGGTTTACGTCACTCCAGGAGTGGCATGCCGTCCCCAGTTTGGACAAAGATGGGATGAAGCTTTCCCCATATCAGGCTGATCAACACTATTATACGAAAGCCACGTTGTGAGCTAGCCCGGGGCGATACGGATTCGGTTATAGTTACGGATACAGTACAGGAGTCCTCCGAACTCAGACACGGTAATTTATATCGCGGGCTATGGCCCGAGCCGGAGCCCAGGGGGCCGGTAGAGGTGCTCGTAGTTAGTAGATGAGTAGAGTGACTTATTTTGGTAGTTTTTGGCCCGGGTAGGGGTCTGTAGATTGTTTGCTTGCTTGGCGCCATCCGGCTTATGGGGTTGGTATTAGATCTTGCTTGCTATAGATATATGTATTTATGTGCCTATATATTAGTTAATAGACAACAGGCCGCCGCGTCTACAGGTACGCTCCTGCCCTATCAGTCTGAAAAGGTTTGATCCGGCTTCGGTTCTTGATTAGTTATCTTAACTATTGAATTGCTAGTTATGTTGTTCATATTCAGTTGTATTCAGTTACTTTGCATACTCAGTACCAGCAGTACTGACGCCTATTAGACGCTGCATTACTTGCCTGCAGGTACTCATAGACGGAGGCAATTCCTCGTGATTCTAGCCAGCTATAAAATTATGGCCCGGCTCACTGCCATCTAGAGACTTTGATGACCCGAGTGTAGTTCATTTTCTTTTGTTGTACAGTACCCAGGTAGGTCGGGGCCCTGTCACAATCACTTTTATCAGTACTCATAGAGGCTTGCAGATTGTGCATATATTTATCTCCCACACAATGGTCAGTTAGTGAGTCGTGTGAGGCGTGTGATTTGTTATAGTTATTTAACATTTCTGTTTATGTTGGCCGTGTAGGGCCTTAGTCTGATAGTAGTGGTGACCTTGCCGGTCACGTAGATATTCAGTATTCTCTATGCTGAGTTTCAGATGACTAACAGACAACATGGTGGCCTTATGCAGCCCGCATAGGTTCCTTGTTACGAGTATGTTTCTGGTTAGCTGCTGACATATGCAGGTGGCTATAGGCCGATCGGCCGGAGGCTGTGTTTACAGCCGCTATATAGCCCACATTATTTCCAGAAATCAAACATAGAGCTAGCCAGGCACCAGATGTGCTTAAGGCTTACCAGTTGTGATCCAGTCCTACTAGGGCACCGGAGTGCAGTCATACCCCCTAAGGCGGGGCGTGACAAACTTGGTATCCAGAGCAGGTCGTGTCCTAGGGAGTCTGCAAGCCATGCTAGTAGAAGTCTTGTCTATGGATGTGTTGTGCACCACATACATAGGCAGGAGGCTGCGAGCATGATAGGATAATTACTCACTGCTTCTCATTCGGTCGTGCTATAGAGCGGTACAGTATAGGGTTGAGTCCCTAAAAACTTACCATATTCTTTGAATACAGATACAAGTCAGACCAGCGATATCCCATTCCAGGCAGAAGATCAGATATAGCAACAGGAGAGGGCACTAGCCAGTTACAAGGTAATTACAGCGGCAGGAGGAGGCTGTGGGGACCTCCCGATGTGATACCTTTATCGGTACCATGCCCAGTATATTTCTATAACTTCAGAGTAGGAAGTTAGAAGCATAACGTACATACGAGTGATTTATTTGCTGATATATATAGATCTGATTGATAACAGACAATACACCCAGATTATCGAGAAAGTGTTAGAAAGCATAAGAGCCCTATGATTACGTAAGTTGTGCAGACCCTCACGGTAATAAGCCAAAGAGCAAGTAAGACTGCAAGCTTACTCCGAAGCAGGTGCCAGACCTGTCAGTGATAAACGCCTAGTAATAGTCAAGTCGAGGCCAAAAAAAGGCCAAGTCGCCATAATACGCTAACAACGAAGCCAAGATATGCACCTGCAAGATAATAGTTATGGTTTCGGTTGTGATACTGAAGGATAGAAGGTCATGCGAATCAGATGGGTCTGACTGCAGAGTGAAGAGGTATGAGCTAAGATTTGACCAGTAACCTTATTAACAATGAAAGGCAGGTACTTTGGGCAGACTCAGCAAGCAAGATAAAGGGAAGAAGCGAGGAGTACAGTTTTGGTGGGGGAATTAGAATCACCCCCAGATTGATAGAATATGCGTATTGGGACTAAGCCTTGGACTGACAGTTAAAAAGACAGTAAGATTGCGGTTCAGAATGCTGCGATATGTCGCCTATGGAGAAGTTAAACTACCAATACATAGCTCTAATCTAGTGTGGCCTAAGGAATGGAGGCCCAACGGATAGTTGTGGGCTCTCAATATAATGCCAAGTAAGGCCACAGTTCCAACGGATGTTGACCCCACATTGTAAGAAGTGGCGAAATTTAATAACGAGCCATAATCAAGCGCATATGTTGTTACATCCAGAATGGGATGAAAGTCAATGAAATGATAAGAGGGTAGGAGGTATTATTAGACCGTAGAAGCGGTATATCATGTACACTATGAAACTCAGCAAACCATGTTAGAGATTACATATCACTACAGAATTCAGTATGTATTACGTAATTGTATATATATGTATAGATAACAGATATGCTGTGAGCAGTTATAATGGGGTTACAATCACTCAGATTCTGATTAGTGCTAGGAAGTATATACGGATCGTACGGCGGGATCCTCGTCAAGAAGAGGGTATGTAAATGTGATTCACGTATGAAGCCATAGAAACTTTCTCAGTTCTCAGTTATTGAGTTAACAGACTTATATGTTTGTTGCCAGATCCAGGCACGAAGCTTACAAGAGTTAGTAGCTTGAATCCAGGTGGTTAGATGATAGGCGCGGTTAGATGGTCTAACGACCAACTGGCGCCTGTATTAGCAGGGAAGCATCCCTAAAGATCCAGTAACGTTATCGCATGTTCCAGAGCTAGAATTAGAAACCGAATAGGCATACTTCAGAGGTTAGCAATACCAGAATTTTCTAGTACATTAAGTGGTCGTACATCATTTTCTGACCTTGTAGGTGAGAGTCGGCGCAGTCAACCTAGCGGTTATTATGTGGAACACCGAAAATAAGCCAGCCATCCCAGTCAGATAAGCCGTGGGCACCCCAAGAAGGGTCCACATCAGTAGTCAGTGACAGACTAGTACTTCAGCTGGTTCTCGTAAGATATTCAGATCTGAGCCTTAGCGAAGGCCGATCTTTATAGGAGTGGCTCATAAGACACAATTTCCCGAGCAGCGGTATAAATCCAGTGGATACGCACAGGCGTAAGAAATTGTTGCGTACTCTGCTAGCACAATGTTTTACTAAGACAAGGAGATAGTAGATTCCCGTGAAGATCCAGAGATTGATCGCTGAGGTAAGTCAATTAGCCCAGCTCTATAGTTGTTCAGTAGAATAACAGCGAGTTAGATGCCCACAACTCCACTTGGGTTGCATGAGCTGGTCTTTAGTAAGGAAATTTAGGAGCATTGTTAGACTACCGCAACATTTGGGTCATTCAACCCAGCTATTCAGTTACTCAGGTTATGCAGCCAGATTATTAAAGATCATGATCATTATCAGGATCCTCTGATCGAATAAGGCACATGGTGTGCGGACGGTCGTTCGGGTTATCCCAGCATTAAATAGTGTTATGCGGCCCGAAGGCAGATAAGCTCTAGCTATACCCGGTAGATTACCTATCGGTTTCTCCGACATAAGAAACCAGTATGACCATCAATTATATGCCAAGTTCTCTAAATATGACTATTTTGTATCAATCAGAAGAGACAATGTAGTAACAAGCACCCTTAGCCATACATATATGGGGAGTTTGGTGTACTTGTTGCCGAATAACGGGAATTATCCAGAGGAATACACCAATTAGCCAGCCTAGCCATTCGTGTAGTAGAAACAGAGGACAACAGAGCGGTAATTTAGAACACCGCCGTGTGTATTAGTTGTGGAAGAGTAAAGCAATATGGAATCGACCTGATCGGCAAGGACGGGAATTCAGCAAGGTAAAGCGTTTTCCGAATAACTGAGGATGAAGTGCTGTTATGTAAAGGCCGCCTCTGTGTTCCAAATGTTTCAGGGCTCCGCCAACAGATTATGAATGAGGTACATCACGCCCTCTATTCTCTCCACTCGGTGCGGCGAAAATGTACCATGATATCAAAGAGAACTCTTTGGTGGCCAGGTATGAAAAGAAATTGCCGAATTTGTAGCCCAGTGTCATAATTGCCAACAGGTAAAGCGGAACATCAGAAACCAGGCGGGTTAACTCAGGACATAGCTGTGCCTCTGGAAATGGGAAGCGGTGAATATAGATTTTGTGGCCAGAGTTACCTGTACCGGACATAGACACGATTCTATATGGGTGATAGTTGACAGGTTAGCAAAATCATCTCATTTCCTGCCAGTGAAAACTATGTTCACGGCCGAAGATTATGCCGAGTTGTATATCATAGAAATAGTCAGATTACACGGAGTGCAGGTATCTATTATTTCGGACGAGAGGATCACAGTTTACAGCTAGATTTTGGCGGTCGTTTGAAGTGCAGGGGCGCAGGTGTTTGAGCACAACATTCCACCCTCAGACAGATGGACAGGCTGAACGCACTATTCAGACGCTTGAGGACATGCTACGGGCGTGTTTGCTAGATTTTGGGGGTAGCTGGGACGAGCATTTGCCGTTAATTGAGTTTGCTTATAATAATAGCTATCACTCGACTATCCGAGATAGGCGCCCTTCGAGGCATTATACGGGTAAAGATGCAGATCGCCGGTTGGCTGGTTTAAAGTGGGAGAATCAGCGTTGGTTGGGCCAGACATTATTCAACAGTCAGAGGAGAAGGTAGAAGCTTATCGAGAACGCCTACTGACTGCAGGCACGTAAAAAATGGTATGCGGATGTGCGGCGCGAGGGCACAGGAGTTTGATGTGAATGGTAATTGTTTTTGAGAAAGTATCTCCGATGAAAGGAGTGATGAGATTCGGCAAGAAAGGTAAGCTCAGTCCAAGATTTGTTGGGCCTTATCAGATTCGTCAAAGAATAGGCCAAGTGGCATATGAGTTGAACTTGCCTCCAGAATTAGAATCCGTTCATCCGGTCTTTCATGTATGTCTATGATGAGGAAATGCATAGGAGACCCGTTCAGAGCAGTCCCAGTCCAGGATATCCAGGTTACAGAAGAACTGGCCTATGAAGAGGTTCCAGTAGCTATCTTGAACAGACAGATTCCTTGGATTGAGAACCAAAGATATTGCGTCTGTCAGAAATCAATTGTGGCATAATAGGAACCGAGAAGAGATGACAGGAGGCGGAGGAAGACATGAAAACCAGATACCCTCACTTGTTCAAGCCTAGTCAGGCAACAGGTATATGATAATATATTGTTACTTATGCAATGCCTTATAGTTTATATATGTAAAAGTGAAATGATCGATCCTAACTTTGTCATTGAATACTATAGTATTGTAGATTACTGTATTGGACTTTTCTGCATTTTCAGGTTTTTTTGGGATAGTCCATATTACAGGGAAACTCTGCCGAAATTTTCTCGAAATAAGTTGAGTAAGTTGAGGAGTCCTCTAGATAGCAGTTATCATTCGAGGACGAATGTTCTTAAGGAGGAGAATGTTACGTAAATTCCCGACATATGACCTATTCGCGTGTTGGTTAAGCGTGTTTGAAAGCCATACATGCTAGAAAAAGGCCCGGGAAAAGATCGGAAGAGAAACCTGTCGAACCATCGCGGAAGGAGCCGGGGCAGAGCCCCTCAGCGATGGCAGCGTGTCACGGAGGTGGAGCCTCGAGTTGGCTCCGTGACACGTTGGGCCTGTCCAGGCCCAAGTATATAAAGCCTCCACTTCGGTGATTATTTGATTATATATGCAAATAATTTCCAGAACGTGAGAGAGAACAAAGAGGGTGCGAAGAGGGTTATAAAATATCATTCGATTACGCCGTCAAACGTAGTCCAAATCCAAATTAGCCTCAGATACCGAGGTATTTAGCAGCAGGGAGCATTCCTACGGATTTAGTTTCGCGAAAATTCGGCCGACAAATCGTCGAGCTACCAAGCTAAGGTAAGTAGAATTGCTCCAAATTAGTATTAATGTGCTCTAGCCTTAAAGTGTGTACTTCTCCCTTCTGGACTTTCGAGAAATAGCAGATTTTAACCGTTTTCCGATAAGCCTAAGTTTAGGCTATGAAATATATCGAAAGTGACTTTTCTTTCAGAATAGTGATGTATTTAGTACTAATTGACGTGTGAATGCAGTTGGGAGAATAGGTAGATCTTGTAGAGCTTCGTCCGATGAGTCGGATAACCCGAGGTTAAGGTATGTAAAAGCCCGTTTCTTCGGCAAGTTAGTAGTTTTAGCCTTATATATCATAGTAGACTCCGTAATAGAATTCCAGAGTTGAATGTTGAGTGTGCACAAGTTCGGTAAGTACGGTTTTGCGTTGTTGTATCATACTCCATCCGAAAGTTAGTAAAGCCATGCGCCAAATGGAAAGTTAGCATTCCAGATTCAGTATATGCAGTATATGATTAGCAGCATGTTTTTAGAATAATATGATACAGATAATCAGAATACAAGTTAGTAAAGTAAAATAAGATGACAGGCAGTATCCTAGCTCTGATTAGCCATTCGAGACGAGATGATATCTTGGCTACAGATTAGCCAAACAGACAGATAGTATCTTGTACAGATTAGCCCCTTCCCACAGTTAGATAGAATCCTCAAATTCATTATAAAGCGACAAAGAATCGTATAATACAGAAAGAAGTGAAAAGAAATCGGAATTGAGATAGTATTTTCAGGTTAAACATGCTTGCTATTTATATGTGCTTATTGTTTGTTGAAACTTGATTGTGTCATTGAGGCACCCTTTTGAGCGTCCTCACCGCCCCTGGAGTGTGTCGTGTCGCCCCTTTGAGAAGGTGGTTTACGTCACTCAAGGAGTGGCATGTCATCCCAGTTTGGACGAAGATGGAATGAAGCTTTCCCCATATCAGAGCGATCAGCACTATTGTATAGAAAACCCTGTTGTGCGACTAGCGCCCGGGGCTTGATGCAGTTCGGTTACATTTACAGATATAGTACAGGAGTCCTTCGGACTCGAACACGATTATTTATATCGATGGCCAAGGCCCGAGCAGCAGGGGCGGTAGAGGTGCTCATGGTTAGTAGATGAGTGGGTGACTTATTTTTGGCTGGTTTTTGGCCAGGTAGGGCATATAGATTGTTTGCTTGCTTGGCGCCATCCGGCTTATGGGGGGTTGGTATTGGCTCTTGCTTGCTATATATATATGTATTTATGTGCTATATACTTGCTAATAGACAACAGGCCGCGCGTCTACAGGTACGCTCCTGCCTTATCAGTACAGAAAGAGTTTGATCCAGCTTCTGCTCCGTTCTTGATTCGGTTATCTCTGCTATTCAGAGTGCTGGTTATGTTGTTGTATTCGGTTACTGCATACTCAGTACCGGCGGTACTGACGCCCATTGGGAACTGCATTACTTGCCTGCAGGTACTCATAGATGAGAGGCAATTCCTCGTGATTTTCGGGTCATCGGCTCCTGTCATCCAGGCCTGATGACCGGAGTGTGGATTCATTTTCTTTTGTTGTATAGTATGGGTAGGCTTGGGCCCTGTCCTGATCACTTTTATCAGTACTCATGAGAGGCTTGCAGATTGTATATATTTATCTCCTTTGTGGTTAGTTGAGCCAGTCGTGTGAGGCCGTGCAGTTTGTTATAGTTGTTTAGCATTTACATTTATGTTGGCAGTGTGGGGGCCATAGTACGATAGTAGTGGTGACCTTGCCGGTCCACGTAGATGTCCAGTATTCTATGCTGAGTTTTAGATGACTATTGGCATGGTAGCCTTGTCAGGCGCATAGGTTCCTTTATTTTAGTATGTTTCTGGTTATTTTGCTATTACATATGCGAGGTGGCTATAGGCTTGATCAGTGGAGGCTGTGTTTACAGCCGCTATATAGCCCATTGTTTCCAGAAATCAGAAATAGGCCAAAGCACCAGATGTGCTTAGGCTCACCAGTTAGCAGTCCAGGTCCTACCCCAGGGCCTGGAATTTGATCATCCACCCCGAGGCGGGCGTGACAATCACACAGGCCAAATGACACAGAGGTCCTTTCTCCCAACAGCAGTATGAGTAAATTACTAACATACTTTAAAAAATCATTTACAACCTCCTATGAAAATGTGCAGGTATAGAGCAATGTAAGGCCATGTTAACACCCAATAGCCTAAATGGATAGTAGATACAAGTGCCACAAATCACGTGGTGTCAGCTTGAGTTACTAAATAGAATAGTAACAGAAACTACTAATCCAAAGGGTACATTGCCAATGGGGATGTATCATTGTGAAGAATATAGGATCAAGCTCCATATCTAGCAGAAGTACCATTTCAAATGTGTTTCATGTACCTTAGTTTCAATATAATTTATTGTCTATTTCTAAACTAACCAAAGAATTACAATTTTTTGCTTCCTTCTTTCCCAACTTTTGTGTTTTTCAGGATCTTTTCACTGGGAGGGCGAAGGAGATTGGTAAGGTGGAAGATGGTCTATATTTGTTGCCGAATCAACACATCAAGAATGTTAAAAGTGTCAGCCTTGCTACTCAACAGTTAGAAAATTCATTTTCTAAAGATATATATATGCTCTATGGCATAGAAGATTGGGACACCATCTTGGCCTCTTATGAAATGCTTTATGTTAATATGAAAAGGGTTAAGGATACAATAACTGTGATTCTTTGATCTGCCCATGTGCAAATTGACAAGACCTTTCATCAGCATTATAAAAAGAGTCTTGAATGTCTGATTTAGTACATGTAGATCTTTGAGGACCATATAAAGTTTCCACATTTGATGAAAATAAATACTTTTTTATTTTAGTAGATGATTTCTCCATATGCTTGGGTATTTCTTTTAAAGCAAAAATCAGATGTTCATATTGCTGTGCATTTTTACTTATGCAAAAATAATTTGATAAATCTATCAAAATATTAAGAACAAACAATGGTTCTATGAGTTCATAAATAGGATGTGTCTATTTAAGCTTCTTGGGATAATTAATCAAACAACATATGTATATACTCCTCAAAAAAATGGGGTAGCTGAAGAAGCACAAACATCTTTTTAGAGATCACTAGAGCATTAAGATTCCAAGCTAACACGCCTATAAAGTTTTGGGGTCATTGTGTTTTGGCTGCAACTTATATTATCAATAGGTTACCTACTCATGTATTGAATGGTGTCTCTCCATATGAGATTCTATAACATAAAACCATCCATCAGACATCTGAGAATCTTAAGGATGCTTATGTTTTGCTAAAGACAACCCTGACAAACTAATGTCTCAAGGCAAGGTTTTGTATTGATTGAATATTCTGAACAACAGAAAGATTATATATTATATGATATGACTAATAAATCCTTTTTTGGCTCTCTGAGGGATGTAGTATTTAATGAAGATATGTCATTTGAGGAACATAAGTCCAACTCAACGCCAATCTTCTTAAACACTGGCACTAACACATATGAGGATGAAAGTTGTCCTACTATTTCTATACCATCAATTCAAACTACCTCTTCTCATATTGAATAATTTACTGATCAGATTCAAATTGATCTTTCACATAGTTTTCCTCAACCAGCTCAACAAAGGGAATTATCTATACCGCAAACACAAGTCATAAAATCCACCAGAGGGACTCAACTCCTATCTGGATAAGAGACTTTGTTTCTCTCAGTATTCATAAAGATGTTCCATATGCTTTGGATAAGCACATTACCTATGATGATATTTCAGATAAGTATAAAGCCTATGTGTCTTACGTCTCAAACCAAGCGGAACCAACAAGCTATTATGAGGTAATCAAGTCCAATATGGATACAAGCTATGAAAAGAAGAGATACAAGCCTTAGAAAATAATAATAATAGAAGAGTAGTTCCACTGCCTCATGATAAATCTACTATTACACTCCACACCTTGGTAGGCATGGCTGGCACCTAGTGCCACTGCGGAATCTGGCCCGACCTGGCTAGGCTTATGCACATCCGGAGCAAGCCTGCAACTCGACTTAGGAAAACAACTATTATATCTCATCTGTAAACACAGCCTCTGACCAACAAGGCCTTATAACCACTTGTAAAAGAAAATAGCTAACCAACAATAAGCTATAGCAGAGAATCTATGCGGGCCAACAAGGCCGCCATGATATCTAGTTATAACTCACTGAAACGAAAATAAGGCGCACGGTCAACACGTAAAAAGCATATATGGGCCTCCTTCACAGCCAGCGACACCCAACTAACTAACAACGGTAGTCACCTGCAAGCCCTCTAAGAATACAAATAGTATTCAGGACAGGACCCTAAACGTACCCAAATGCTATACAAATTAAAGACAGGTAAACCTCTAAAACCTGGCAGCTCCAAATGAAAAGAGCTGGCCAAACTGTTGACTCTAAACATCTATTACTGAAGATCACAATTCTGTCTGTCTAAACCTGCAAGCAAGTAATGCAGCGCCCAGGGAAAGTCATTCGATTACAATATATGCACAATATGTAAAAGGCGGTAAATAAGTGATAAAGACTAGAAGTAAATAAGGAAGGAAGAAAGATTAACCTGTACGCCTACTTATTCGTAATCTGCATCTAACCAACACTACATGTACGTGAGCTAAGACTGTATAACTACATACTCATAAACCATAACTAAGCAAGAATACAAACAAGAACCTCACTTGGCCCCATAAGCCGAAGGTACAAGCAGCACAAAAATAACTTATCTAGGCCCTCATAAGCCCTATGAGAGTACACCTCAATCTATATATCCTTATCCAGGTTTCTATGACTCTACTGGTGCTATAGCTAACCTACATGTCCCCCTGGGTCTACAATTGAACCCACTTTGCTCCTGATTTTTAGTTTATTATGCAAAGTCTAGTCAATTTCTTTGATATCTGCGGGCACCAAGCTTGACGAGGGGAGTGTGGTGCCTATATGACATAAAATAGTCTAGCCATGGAATGGACTATATGAGGACCTGGGACCCCATATTCATCCCTCACAGATGGCATACCGCTCCTTGGAGCAACGTCATCTAGCCCACAGGCGGGCGTCGACACAGCTAGTAAACATGAGGAGGTCACAGAAGGCTCCTAAGTAAGGGCAACACCAATTGAGATGCTATACACAAGTCTCAATCTAGACACTCAACAGTGTATCTGGCCTTCTGGGCTGTAATACTACCGCTGCTCGCCCGTAGAATAGTCCGTAAAGTACATGTGATTTAGCCCGTGCACCGTATCTGATCAGAGGATCTTGGTAGTGATCATGATCTTTAATGGCCGAGACTGATAGGACAAGATCTGGAGTGGCCTAAATATACTATGAATGTCCTACTCGGACAACTATAACTCATAAACAATGTGGGGTCGCCGAGATGACTAGTTACTTGGTCCCTCTACTTAGGCGACATTAGAGTGCATTACTGGCGAACATGCTTTTTGAGTGGTCGGCCCTAATCCTCCACAGGTAGCTACAAACATTCTTAGCCTGAGGGTAATGCTGTACTAACAGTGCTGGTCCTTTAGACCCTATCTTGGTCTGGTCAAGTCTTATATGACTTTTTTGGCGATTACTAACCTTATAGACAAGTCTACATAGACTTAGCCGCTCACGACAATCCCGTACCTGCGTATCTTCTAAGAACAGGCTGGGGCGCTGTATTTCCTCTACCTGCTAAAAAGGTCCCCTTCCGCAAAGGTACCCATGGGTCTATTTGACTTGGACGACTAGGCCCGACTTCTGAGAGCGATCTATAGGATTAATGCTAAGTCAACTGAGACTATCAATTACTGGTAGTAGCTAGCTAGGGCAGGCTGTTATTTGAGTTCACTAGACAACCTAGTGCCGCTGACTCTAAACTCTGGTCATCCTATCTAAATTCCTGGCCTTGAGGCGTAAGGGTATGCCAATGGCCTGCAGGCTGCTTCGGCTACATATTAAACTTGTAATTATACAGCTCAGCTGCGCTTATGCTATTCAACTTACTAAATTAGGCCCAATAACTATCCACAAGCTCCTAAGATCTAGGCCTGGCAGTAAACATACAATTCCTACTAATACAATGGCTGGAGGATAGAGGTTTAGATATAACTTCTAGCGGTGTCACACCTAGCCTGTCCTTTCCCGACGAGGGATACTGTCATACAATCTATGTACCCATCTTAGCAGCTAACCACAACATGCATATATTCATAGTGTACAGAAACAACTGACCGCAACTAGTCTAATCACAATCTACTAATAACAACTAGCTGTAACACATGTATATACTCGTTATCTACTGGCATCAGCTAATTACAATATCTGAGAATAACTGTCTTGCTTCAGAGCGCCAGTGTGTCTCTCTTGCGACGAGAATAACTGCCGAAGGAATAAGCCTTACATACCTCGATTGCCATTTTCCAAATAACCATCGGGTTTCAACTCGTATTCAACAGCTCCTCCCAAACGCAACGATGCGAAAGAATGGGTCTAATTTTAATACTAAACTCAGAAAAATCGGCAACCCCAATACTAATAACAATTATAATTCAATCCAAGTAAAACACGACCGAAAACCTATAATTTCCCGAGAGTTCAGAAGGAAAAAATGCTTACTTGAAGCCTGTGATTGTTTAGGAATCAATTTGGAGCAATTCGACAACTTTTGCTGGGTGGGGTTAGATTGCCAAGTAATTTTGAGAAAATAACTCGTAATAATGTTCCATGTGGGCTTAGAATTCAATACCTGATGTTAATTTGAGATTGGATGGAGTTTGGTAGCGTAATCGGTGGAAAATCAATGAAACTTGCGTGCTTCCTTAGTGTCTGGTCATGGCTTATGTTTCAAGTGACATAAAATGAAATAGGAGGAGTATATATATACATGTGGTGGCCGCGGTGTGCCTCGTGCTGCCCAACACGCCACAAGGCCCCCGCGCCGCACCTCCAATTGAGGCAGCAAGCCTGGCGCGCTGCGGCCAGTGCGCTCTTTGGCTGGCGCGTTATGTTGGGCGCTGGTCGCTCGACCCCACTTCTAGACTTCCCTCACACAACAAACTCTTCTTACTCACCACAGCACATACGTACACCTACTAAACATCAACATTTAACGGGGTGTAACATCCTCCTCCCTTTAGGAACATTCATCCTCGAATGTAATCTTTAGGCTTAAAAGGCTCAAGTATTTTTATGTTACTTGAGAGAATTTCAACGAGTCTCCCCTGTAATATGGACTATTTGAAGAACCTGAAATACAGAAAGTCCAATACAGGTACCTCACATGGCACTACTAACAACTATTCTACAGCATAATGGTAGTCAGCTGAGACAACTAGATAGGGAATACCTTAATCATATACCTTCAACAACAACTTTACTTTAATTGCATGATCTAGATCAATCCTGGAATAGATGAGGATATCTGGATCTCATGTCGTCATAGCTTCCCGAAATCATCTCTTTCTCTTTGTTACTTATTCTTCCACATTAATTAACTGAGGCTACATCTTTATGTTCTAAATCTTTGAACTTGCTAATCTATTATTAACTGGAACCTCTTTTAGGTTAGTTCCTCAATAACTTGAACGTCCTCAATGGGACATAACTTGGGATGGTTCTCTTATATGTGTTCCACAACATTGACATGCAAAAGACTAAATGGACCAATTTCAGTTCTGAAGGCAATTCCAGTCCCTTGGCCACTTTGCCTGCTCTCGGGGAAGATACAATATAGTCAATGAACCTAAGGCTAAGCTTTCCTTTCTCTAATTCTCGTAGTGCCTTTCATCGGTGAATCTTTTAGGAATACTCAGCCGCTGCTTTAATCCTTAACTGTCTATGCTGTATGTTAGGGCAAGACTTCCGACGATCTGGGGGTGTCGGTACCTATTTCTTGATAAGTTTAACTTTTTCTGTGCACTTTGTTATAGTGTGACCTAGTTCACTACAGCTTTGATTTATCTGCTTTAGGTCATCATATAGGGCCTACATCTGCACCCGCAATAGATCTCCGGCATTTGAACTGAGTGCTCTGTAGCTATTTGTTTAGAGACGAGGAGTCGCTCTCATAACAACACTGCATCAGCATTACGAAATCCTTTTTAAAACTTAGCTGTATGTTGTGCCTTTCTGTCATAATTTACTAAATACTTGGGCCTGACACAACCGAACTTCTTTTAGCATTTAATTCGGCATAACCTTTAGATGAAATATAACTCACCTAGCGAAATGGTGAGCCTTATTTATCTTTCTGTGACTCAAGTGAGGTCAATTTATATGGTACGAGGTAACCTTTAACTATGATTATGCTGACTCTTCTCATTCCTTTGCAGGCACGACCATCTTCTGGATTGGCCTGCTCGATTTCTCGCGTCGATCTTCCCTGGTTGGTCATTGAAGCTGTTGTGCTATGAATCTATAATGTCTTCCTTCTCCCATGCCATCGGTAGTTCTTTCTTATAGCAGATGCATTTAGATTTAAACTCTGGGTGGAGCGAGTAACATACATGATATGCGCCTTCGAATCTGCTGATGAAGTTCGACCATTTGAACGACACAGAGGTTGCCTCTAGGTCTTATGACTTAGTCCCTTATTGTCTTAAAGGCCTATAACTTCCTACTGGGATTTGTCTCTAGATTGTACTAAGTGAAGTCTCCATGCCGTCACTCCTCTACCTCCACAACTGGTGATGATATTGCAATATTTCGGGTTACAACCTCATTATCTCTCAACTGTTAGTCCGATGCTCATTCTCAACATTGGTGGTCCTACGCTCTGTCAATTTATTCTTGGGCTGAATTGATTTTATTTCCCTCAGAGTTAGATCTTGTGCCTTTCCCTTTAATTCCATGGGCTGAGTTCTGGGTTTCGTGCCCCCTGCCTCATATTGTCAAAGACATTACTGGCCAAGTATATTTGACTTGTATTGTTGACCCGTACTCGAGGCCAAATTCGTTCATATGATCTTTTTGTCCCTCGACATATCCAAATAGGGCCATAGCCATTATTCTGTAGATTACATCCTACATCATTAACACACTACAGTAGAATCGACCAAATTATGACCTGAGCTTTACTGTTTCTAGGGGTTTATCACTTGTAGACTCTCACACATACTTTGAGAGTATCCTTTGGTAGTCTTACACTGCTCTCTCGATTTACTACCATGTGAAGGGTGAACATTTACTTAAATGCTAGGGATCTCCACCACTTCCTAACACTTTCTGAGTCAAAATCCAACCTTCCTTTGTCATTTACTTTGGGAAACATCACCTTAATTCTTACGCGCTTTTCTATACTGAAAACAAAATTGGGAGGCAGAAATAGCCATTTCTTACTACAATGGGACTGAGGTATGGGCAATACAACATTCAAGGGTTTGGGTAAAGTCCCTGGGCCCTCTCTTTTTTCTTACCTGCCATTCCAAGCGTCTAACGTTAATTATCGCCCTTGCCAGATCTTGTATATCTAATAGATAAATCAACTTCATATATATGCATACTACTAACCTCTTACTTTGAGGTTGTAAAATCACGGGATGAATTAATGGCATATCTACTATCTTATGCGATTCCTAGTGCGAAAGATACTGAGAGAATTAAAGACATTCGCCTTTGTCCTCAAACTAGTTTGTCCCCCAACTATGGCATCACACTGGTAACCTTTCTTGATGCTGTAGTTAACTGGAGTGGTTGGCTGGAAGCTGTCTTATATCGAACCTTATCCTAGACAGACATAGCTATGAAAGCTTAGGGACTCAACCCTGTACAACTCGGCTCTATAGCACGATCTGAGAAGAAGGAGGAGTAACCATACTATTATGCCTCGTAGCCTCCTGCTTATAGAAAGTGCACAGCACATTTATAACAAGACTCACCACCTCAGAACCACGACTTGCAGATTCCTATAGGATACGAATTGCTACGATGCTAAGTTTGTCACCCACCTTGGGAGGCATGACAGGCACCTAGTGCCACACTAGAATCAGCTAGCCTGGTTGGTATTATGCACATCTGGTGCAAGCCTGCAACTCGACTCAAGAAAACAACAGGCTATATCTCGGTTGTAAACACGGCCTTCGGCCGACAAAGGCTTTATAACCACACTGTAAAAGAAAACAGCTAACCAACAACAGACCATAACAGGGAATCCTATGCGGGCTGACAAGGCCGCCATGATATCTAGTTATAACTTAACTAAAAATCAGGTGCTATATTAGGCCCCACACGGCCAACACATAAAAAGAGACATATATGGGCCCCACATGGCCAACGACACCCAACTAGCGGCAACTCTATAGTCTTTGCAAGCCTCTAAAAATACAAATAGTGGTGGGGACAGGGCTAAGAATCCTACCCAAATGCTATACAAATAGAAGACTGCACTTTCTACAACCTGGCAACTCCGAATGAAAGCGATTGGCCAAACTGCGACTACGAATAAGCCCATTGCGGGATTACAGTCTGTACTGCCTAAACCTGCGGGAAAGTAATGCAGCACCTAGAGGAGGGCATCAATACAATATTACTTAATATGTAAGGCGGTAAATAAGCTGATAAAGACTGGAAGTAAATAGAAAGAAGGGAAGAAGAAGATTAACCTGTACGCTTGCTTATTCGTAATCTGCATCTAACCAACCATATGCATTGAGCTAAGGCTTGTATAATTACACATTCATAAACATAACTAGCAGGAAAGAATACAAACAAGAACCTCACCGACCCCATAAGCGGAAGGTACAAGCAGTATAAACCAACATTTGGAGGCCCCATAAGCCCTGACAAGTACACCTCAATCTATATACCCCTATCCGAGGTTTCTATAGGCTCCTCTACGGGTGCTATAGCCAACCTACCTATCCCCCTAGGTCTACAAAAGAAATTTGAACCCACTTGGCTCCACGATACGTAGGCGTATGCAAGTCTGGTGAATACAGTATCAACACCCGGGCACCAGGATCGATGGGGGTGTGGTGCCGATACGACATAAAATAGTCCAGTCATGGAATGGACAGTATGAGGACTTGGGACCCCATCTTCATCCCCCACGGACGGCATCTTGCTCAGCGGAGCAGCATCATCCCCAGCCCACAGCGTATGTCGACACAGCTAGTAACCCTGGGAGGTCACGGAAGGCTCCTAGAAGTAAGGAAACCCCAACTGAGATGCTATATCAAGATCTCAATCCTAGCCACTCAAAGGCGTATCCACAACCTTATGGGCTTAACGCTACCATTGCTTGCCCATAGAAGCGATCCGTAAGGCAGCTAGTAGGCACACCCACTGCACCCCGTATCTGATTAGGATCCTGGTAGAGATCATGATCTATAATGGTCTATACTGGATAAGGCGAGACCTGGAGTGGCCTACAATACTCTGAATGTCCTACTCCGGACAACTATAACTCATAAACAAGCTTTGTGGGGTCATGGATGACTAGTTACTTTGCCCCTACCTTAGAAGGCAGTTTGTAGGGGAGCATTGCAGCTGAACATGATTTTGGGCGGTCGGCCCTAATCCTCTACAGGACGCTTACTGACATTCTTAGCCTGAGGTAATGCTTTACTAACAGGGAGCTGGTCCTTTAGACCCTATCTTGGTATGGTCAAATCTTATATGACTTTTCTAGGTGATTGCTAACCTTATGACCGTCTACATAGAGTTAGCCTCTCCACAAAAATTCTGTACCTGCGTATCTTCTAAGAACAGGCTGGGGCACTGGCCCTCCCTGCCCCTACCTGCTAATAAGGTCCCCTTCATAAGGTACCCACGAGTTTATTTGACTTGGACGACTGGACTGGCTTCCTGGGTGATCTATAGGATGAATGCTAAGTCAACTGGGACTAACAATTACTGGTAGTAGCTGACTAGGTGCGAGACTGTCACTCAGTTCACTAGACAACCCTAGTGCCGTTAACTCTAAAATATGGTCATCCTATCTAAATTCCTGGCCTTGGGGCATGAGGGCCACTAATGGCCTCTCTAGGCATGCTTTCCCTGGCTACGATGCCAAGCTGATTATCTTTGCTCAAATTGTGCTTATGCTATTCAACTTACTAACAGGCCCAATTACTATCCACAAGCTCCTAAGATCTAGGCCTTCAATAGAACATACAATTCTACTAATATAATGAACTGGAGGATAGAGGAGTTTGGTAACGCTTCCTGGTGTCACACCTAGCCTGTCCTTTACCAATGAGGATACTGTCATACAATCTATGTATGAAATCCTAGCAACTAACCACAACATGCATATATTCATAGTCTATAGAAACACTCATGCAACAGTCTAATCACAATCTACTGATAACAACTACCTATAACACATATATGTATATACTCGTTATCTACTGGCATCAGCTAATTACAATATACAAAATCACGGTCTTACTTCAAAGGCATAAGTCGTATCGCTATACGACGTGAAAAACATGTCGAAGGAATAAGCCTTACATATCTCGATTGCTGATTCCTAATTAACTGGCAAGTTTTAATTCGTATTCAACAGCTCCTCCCAATAGCAGCTTTGATACTGTGAAAGAATTGGTCTAATTTTAATACTAAACTCTGGCAAAATCAGCTTTTAATACTAATAACAATAATTAAATCACGTAAAACATGGACGAAAACCTATAATTTCCCAAGAGTTTAGAAGGAAAAAATGCTTACTTGAAGCCTATGATCGCGTAGAATCAATTTGGAGTAATTTTGATTACTTTTGCTCCACGGGGTTCCGATTTGCCAGGCGAATTACGGGAAAATAACTCTGTAGTAATGTTCCTTTGGGCTTAGAATTCAATACTTGAAGTTAATTTGAGATTGCGGCATTTGGTAGAATAATCGGTGAAAAACCAATGAAATTTTCGTGCTTCCTTAGTCTCTGGTCGTTGTCTTATGTTTCAAGTGACATAAAATTAAATGGGAGGAATATATATATATACATGTAGGGTGGGTGGCGGGGTGTGCCTCGTGCTGTCCAACGCACCACAAGGCCCCTGCGCCTCCCATTGAGGCAGCAAGCCTGGCCTGCCACGCTGGCTGGCGCGTTTTGCTGTACATGCTTGTGGTCCTTTCGACCCCCACTTCCAAGGCTTTTCCCTCATACAACAGCTCTTCTTACTCTGCACAACACATAATGTATGCCTATCAACATTTAATGGGGTGTAACATCTGCCATAGTTTGTAAGTGGGTCTACAAGATAAAAAAGTTCAATAGTGAGGTAGGAAGATCTAAAGCAAGGTTGGTGGCTAAAGGATATGCTCAAAAGGAAGGAGTAACTACCAAGGAACAATTCTCCTGTTGTAAAGATGGTAACTATGAGAAGTGTACTGGATTTAGCTTCTGCTCAACAACCAGCATATACATCAAATAGATGTGTATAATGCTTTCTTACAAGGAGATTTATATGATGAAATTTATATGGACTTGCCACAAAATTTTGTAGTCAGAGTCAATGGTATGCAGACTTACAAATCCTTGTATGGGCTTAAAAAGCACCTAGACTATAGGAGAAGTTTTCAGGCGTTGGTTAATGATCTTCATTTCAATGTAAGTCAGTATGATCATTCTTTCTGACATCGAAAAATAGATCAAGGAATTATATGTTTTAGTCTATGTAGATGATATGTTGACTACTAGTAGCAGTCTGGATCTTATTAAAGCTAAATCAACACTGCAATAGATCTTCAAAATGAAGGATCTGGGAGAACTCAAGTACTTCCTAGGAATTGAATTTGCAAGATATAACAAAGGGATCATAATGAATCAAAGAAAGTATGTATTAGAGCTTATTTTTGAAGTTGGAATATCAGCAGTAAACTAGCATGCACTCCAATTGACACAAACATCAATGACCTCTAGATAGTATGAACATGTTGGTAAGAATGAAGATGATCCACTAACTTACTGATCAGAGGATATAAAAGGTTAATTGAAAAAATGCTTTGTTGTGAAACCAGACTTGATATAGCATTTGCGGTCAAATAGTTAGTCAATTTTTGCAATATCACAAAAGATCTCACATAGATGCTGCAGTTAGAATTGTGAAATATATGAAGAATCAACCTGGTCAAGGTTATTTTTATTCTAGTTGTTATAAGAACACAGTAACAACATACTATAGAAGTACTTTGGTTGCCACGAAGAAGATCTGTTACTGGATTCCTTATTAATATTGGTGATTCTTTGGTTTCCAAAATCAAAGAAACAAACTACAATTTCAGGACTTATCTTTGACGATATAGGAGTATGAGCCCTACATTTGACTGAGCAAACTTGGTTATTGTGAATGTTATAAGAGACTGGAATGACAGTCATAGAACCTGTTAAAATCTTCAGTGATAGAAAAGGATTTGCAATGCAGTTGCTGCCAACTCGATCTTTCATGAAAGGACAAAACTTATAGAAATAGATTGTTATTCATAAGGAAAAGATTCAACAACTGGATGGTGTCTACTCAATACATTGCAACTCCAAGATCAACTAGTGAATATTCTAACCAAAGGCTTAAAAGTTCAACAGTATTTAAAAGCCAAACTAGATGTCTTTAACATCTTTATTACTAGTTTGAGGAGTGTGGAAACTAATAGTTGAAGCTGAGTTGAAAGCAGTTCATAGATGGTAAGATAATTGAGTTAGTTATAGAGGTTCATCCAAGTTAGTTAAAGTTAGTTAACATTCCATTAGTTAGTTAAGTTGGTTACAGACTTGTATAGCTAATATAGCTGGATAAGAAAGGCTATACTCGTAGGTCATTCATGTACTTTGTAGCATATTATTGAATACACAATTCATTCAAGTCTGCTTTCTATTCAATGAACATTAGTTTCACTTCATCTCCTTCTTCTTAGTTTTATTCTTCTTTCTTCTTCTTCATTTTCATTCATGCTTTCTTGTTATGTTCATGTAGATTCTTGATCCATATTCTCAGATTATAACAAAGAATAATGCATCACGAGAATAAAATAGCTACCATGTTTGATGCGTATTCCAGAATCTTGCATATTGTGATTATGCAGGGTAAGTATAGAGAAAGCTAAACGAATGAGAAGCCTATGCAAAATGCATCTATTGGGATAATGGCTCTGTCATCAAAAAGTATAAAAGCTCGATAATAGCTGAGTTTCAACGGTAGGTGACCATTTCAAGAAATTTGAAGATCTTGTGATTTTTATTATGAATACAGTGCTTTGAATGCAATTTGCTTATAAATATCTATCAATTTATTTAAAACAAAGTACGAAGGAAGAAATAAAATAATGGGTGGGAAGATAGTTTGATTTTCTCCAAATTTCTTTTCAGTAGAAGAATAAGCCCGATATTATGATTTTCACAAGAGAAATTTTATTGTAGCTGTATATGTCTGTCTCTGAGTGGTTCTTGCTTATATTTTAGTAGTATCAAACTTGCCAAGACAACTATATCGTTCACATTAAATTTTTTAAGATTAATTTCCTTTAATAACTTGAGCATCACACGGGTACATACACTAGTATATTATATTTTAAAAAGGATAATAAAACTTGATATTAAGTTACTTGACACTTTTATGACAAAATTTTAAAAATATTTTTAACAAGTCTAATATCTATATCTATATCTATATATAGATCTCGTTAATATTCGCTTATATTAAAGTAATTGGAGGTGACATTAATTAGAAAGTTATAATACTAACAATAATATACCAGTGTAATTTCACAAGTAAAATTTGAGAGGGTAGTGTATACGCCGCATTACCTCTATCTTTTGAAGGTTATAAAGGTTGTTTTCGATGGATCCTCAGCCAAAGTAACCCATATAAAAACATTATGAAAATAAAATACAGTAGGAAAGAAGTCATGCTGAAAATAATGAAGAAAAAACTAGTAACAATAATAAATACTATGATAACTGAAGCAAAGGTTATAAAACAACAAGTAGTAAAAAATTTAAAAATAAGATGACAAAATAGTATTATTTTAATATTTATGAGTGAAATTAGACAACTCTTGACTACCTACTCACCTTTTACCCTAATCCTTGACTTTCATATCCTCTTATCTAAGGTCATGTCCTTGGTAGACTACAAGTGTCCTATATTCTATCTAATCACTTCTCCATAGTACTTCTTCGGCCTACCTCTATCTCTTCTTAGGACCACTATAGTGGAACCTCTCACACCTCTATACTAGGGCATCTGAGCATCTTCTTTTCAGATGCCTAAATCATCTCAAAATCGTCTTTAATATCTTGTCCAACCACAAGTCCACTCTTACCTTGTCTAAAATATCTGCACGCCTTGTTTTATTTCCATCTCAACATTCTCATTTTCACTATACTCATTTTTTGGACGTATGAGTTCTTGGCCAGAAAAACACTCATCACCTTCAACATAGCTAGTCTCACAGCATTTACTAAAAAATTACCTTTAAGTCTTTGTGGAACCTTCATCTAGCACAAGATACTAGATACTAGTCTCCTTTTCATCCACCCCTCTCTAATATGATGTGTAACATCATCATAAATCTCCCCATTACCTTGGATTATAGATTCAAGATACTTAAAACTTCATCTCTTGGACATAATTTGAGTATCAATCCAACATGCACATCTTCACCGTGAGTTGCATCACTAAGCTTCAAGTACTTTATCTTAGTCCTACTCAACCTGAACCCTTGAGACATCAAGATATGCCACCAGAGCTCCAACCTATCATTAATTCCACCACCTGTCTCCTCAATCAATACTATATATTGCAAATAACATGCATTATGAAACCTCTTGTTGGATACACCAATTTAGTACGTCTATCACAAAGGATAATTAAAAAGTTAACAATAGGAAAAAAAATAAAAAACATAGACAAACGTAGATTGACATAACAAATAAAAATAAATAAATTTACTTAGATATTAAAGAATTGATGGCTTTGAAAATTGAAAAACACACAAGCGACAAAGTATGATTTAAATAAAATATCTATATTGTTAGGAATTAATGAAATAGTAAATTTTAGTTCATTATGTTTGAAAAGTCTCGTCGGACCATTAAAGGCAAAAAAATAAATTCAATGAATTATTAACAGTACCAGTAGAAAATTAATCTATCATGCTGGCAGAGGAAAAATCATATAGTAATCACATGCCAGCATAAGGGTAAACAAAAGATGAGATATCTTTATAGGTTCTCATTGCTTGAAAGCGATGCGCTAGAGTACCAACCCATGACAACCAACTGCTCAAAGTGATGCTTTGCAAAGTTTATAATGACTATTTGTCTCATTAATAGAAAGAGCGCCTACTTGAAGCCAAACCAAGATAAATAGAAATCATGACATATTAGCCTAATCATCTCATTAATAAAGATATTTTAAAATCATAATAAATTTAGAAATCATATTCAGATCATTTGCTAGTTTTAATTTCAATAACCCATTTTTAGGGGAAAAATCATGTTTAAAGATTAATGCTAAAAAAAGTTCATCAATCACATTCATAGAATTAATCTGTCCTATACATATTTCATGTTAGAATTAAAAAATAATAAACAAAAATTCAATGCGAGCTTGTCTCACACACACATAAATTTCTATACAAATCTTGTAACCAAAAGAAGCACACCTTAATTCCCGCTAAGAATGCTTCTAAATGTATTCTCCAACGTTCTATTATAGATATACAATTAATTGCACGATAAAGATCATAACTTTGATCAATTTTCAGGCGTTCTACCTGATAACGCTCAAACCATACCTCTTATGAAGTATGAAGCAGATGTTGTCAATAAAGAACCCAACTAGAGGTTGGGGTCGATCCTACAGAGAGAATATAGAAGAGCAAGATTACAGCCGGTAATTGAACTTGTAGGTAGTTACATCAAAATTGTTGGAGTTCTAAAAGAAAATCAATAATAAAAACAATTATCAAAAATCCGGTTTGAATCAATATTAAAGGATAACTAGGGTTTGTGTTCCCCATGGGTTCTGCTGCTTTGGGTATACACCCGTGATCATCACCAATACTTACTCATAAAACTGATAACTTAGATTCATTCAAATGACCGATCAGTCCCTATTGAATGACTATATTCAATTACTCGACCAAGTCTCATGAGCGGTTTTAAACTATCTGTTATCACTAAGTTTCAGATTTAACTATCTTGCGACCACAACTCAAGGTAATACAATGATCATCAAGATAAAGGCTTCGTTGTAATTCTCTTTTCCTAATCTCTACCTCTTAGACTTAAGCAAATAAAGAATTCGGGCATGTCCTAACATTGTGCACCATTAAGAAATATTTATGCATGAAGAGAACACAATATAAGTGTTTGTATTGATTTTAGAATCACTTTATTCTGCAACCCTAGCTTGTTAATCCACCATGGTTCCCACAACCCTAGCTATGGAGGTTTTATTCTCTCATAGTTGTAAGGTTGTGACTTGCGTCATAATTAGAACATAAATCTAAGAACATAAATCAATACTTACAATTATGGATGAGAAAAACACTTCCTTTAATAAATTAGAAAAATCTTGAAGAACAAGTAGCAATAACAAGAAGAATTCAAGAAAAGGTTGATCACAAATCAAATCAACTCAATTCTCTCTTTCTCTCTCAATCGTCTAATGTTGTCTCCAATAATGTCACTGATAAAAATCTACTGAAAAATAAAACATAAAATGTATTTATACAGACACAAGAATCCTTTTCTTAGGCTAACATGGTGAATTTCCATATCTGGTTCCGCCCACATCACGAGTCAACCTACGGTCTGTAGCGAGATCCTACGGTCCGTAGCATCCTTTCGTACATTGCACGACTGGCTGAATTTTGGCTAAGTGTTGGATCCTGGTACGACTCATACCTCCATCTTACGATCTGTACTGAGCTCCCATTGCTTGACACTAAGACTTTGAAATATTTCTGAATTTCATCACAACCGCCATGGTACGACTCGTATCTTCATTCCACGGTTCGTACTTCCTTTCCATAGCAGGAGTCAGCCTCTTATGCAAATCTTCTAAATCTTTTCACGACTTCATCACCACAACTCGTACAAGCTTGGTACGAATCGTACTGAGACTCATATACTGCATCTCTTCAACCTTAGCCTTCTGCAACTTTTCTCGACCACCAGTACGACTCGTAGGACCTTCCTACGACTTGTACTGTGGACTACAATTTGAGCCTATTTTGCATACTTTAGGATATCTTTTGCATATTTTAGCTCCAACACCAATTTATCCTGTAACCAAAGGAAAAATGCCTTATATCCACATAAATACACCTAATCCCATGCTATTTTCTTAGTTTTGAGCGTCGAAAGTGCTATAAATCCACAACACATCAACACCCTCAACTTAAGACTTTTGCATGTCCTCAGGAAAAGAAAATAAAAACTAAACACGACGCTCTACTAGAAAATAGACTTAAGATACTATAGCCAATACTCAAACAAAACTCTCACTTTCAATACAAACTCTACTGACCATTTCTCATGGAACAACATCAGCTAATGCATTACAAGAAACCTCAAAACATCATAAGCAGTGATCAAGACATGTCATCTAGCTATCAACAGGCAATCAAGTCATTACCAATGTTTTCACACAAACCAATGGTAAAAGAAAACATAATCCATCTACCTTCACACAAATGAAGTCTCCACTCAGATATGAAATATCAAGCATAGCATGGGACTAAACAAGTAAGGCACCCACTCTCACAAAGAAGACAAGTATTCTGTGTCATATACCATAGGCTTGCCCTTATTTTCTCTGCTTTGGTTTATCAGATGGTCGAGTTAGGATCACTATAGGACTTGGTATGTATTGTAATGTAGGCTTAGGGCTGGACATGATAAAGATTGAAGATTTTATAAGTGACTATCCCTTCCTTGACACTATATACATTGTCTACACCATTCACCTATTTCACCCTTTTATTCTTTCATTCTATTTTCTTTCCTTTTCACCCCTTTTTATACACATTTGCATGGGTGTGATGAGTTTTCAACTTTTCTTTAGCATTTTCATTTTCTTTTGAGTTTTCTTTTTCAAGATTCTCAGCATTTTCATCTCTTTTCTTTTCATTTAACAACAACTCATTTTTCACCATTTCTTTTCTCTTTTCTTTTCCTTTCTTTCGTTCCCACCATTTACGCACCCCTACTTTAGCCACCCTCAACTTAAGTATTTTGCTTATGTTGAGGTTCACAATATCCAAGGAAGGACCAGGGCCAAAACAGGTTAATTGTAAACAAATGGGTATGGTTAATTGGTAAATCAAAGAAGCATGGTCTATTAAGGCTCAAACTTGGGATCAAGGGATTCATGCAACTTTGGTAGGGTAATATAGGCTAAAAGTGAGCTAAATAAAAATTACATATGATCATATCCTAACCAACCATCCTTAGCCTATGCAAAGACCAACCAGGCAAGTTCTAGATCTTCAACACAATATCAAACTGAATACTATACCTCACTCACACATGGTACATGAACTATTTTCACCTCACCTGTCTGGTTTACACATGGATTAACAATACTACTCATATTAATAAACTAAATGACATCAAAAGATCCACAAAAATCATGCATATTGTCACAAATACATAGCTAATGCATCAAATATTTTTTAAACACGGTCAATTTTTTCAAAACCCAAAACTAGTGCATTTTTATTGTTGAATACTCCTAAGTTACTTTCTAATTAAACAAAAATCACAAACTAAAGAAAAAAATCCTACACATCCCGGTTCTACTAGATAACATGACTGAGGGAAAAGAAACACGGTAAGAAAAACCCTCAGACGAATCAAAAATCCCAAAAATCACAAGTACACCCCCTTCCCTTTTTGAAAAGTAAGCTTCATCCCCGAAGCATAAACTATAAGAACATAGGAAAGAGAACATACCTGTGGTGCACTAGGTGCTCCTATCATCTTGCAGAGGTACCAGTGGCGCTAGCGGTGGCCGGCGCGCTCAATGGTGTGTCAATAGGAGGAGTGGTCCCCCCAGTAATCATGGCCGCTTGGACGACCTCTATAACTATCGGGGCTGAATGTGGCTAACCCGAAGGGTCACGACCACTGGAAAGCTCGGGCTGAGCTATGGTGGAGCTACCTGCTCCTCTAGATCTCTCCTGTAGCTCAGACATATGTATGTCATGAGTCCGCATGCTCTCTGCTCTGGCCCGCTTGCGCTCTTTCCTCTACTTCTTCCTCCTCTTTTTCGGACTCTCCTCTCTAACATCCTCAGTAGATCTTTTCTTACCCTTCTCAACAGTTGTAGTCGGCTCCCAATATGTTGCCAAATCAATCTCCTCGTCAGGCTCGATATCTAGATTCGGAAGAGAGGGACTGCTATAACTGTTGGTTGTCGTGATGACAATTAAACTACTTGGCTTCGAAGAGTCCCCAACTCCACAAGGAGACTGCTAGTATCTGTATGCTCCGCCATCCTCACATTGAATCGACTCTCAAAACTATCTAGGCGAGCATGTAGATCCTGTGATGCTTCCTCTACCTCTGACTTGACCCATGGTTTTATATTGTCCATCATGGCCCGAATCATTCTGTCACGCCCCGCCCTGGGGGGTATGACTGGCACCTGGTGCCCTAGTAGGACCTGAACTGCTAACTGGTGGGCCTAGACATATCTGGTGCCTGGCTATCTCTATCTCAGGTTTCTGGAAACAAAGGGCTATATAACGGCTGTAAACACAGCCTCCAGCCAACTGGGCCTATAGCCACCTGTGAATGCATCAACAGCTA
>JACEIK010009465.1:0-19617 GCA_018107945.1 Datura stramonium
GTACAATTTACATGAGAATGTACACACATTGTTGGACAAACAAGGCAAAAGCTATACATTTGAGTATCAATTTGGCATATAAATATGCCCCTGATCACAACCTTCCATCAACAAATAGATAGCCAGGCAGAACAAACCATTCAGAACCTTGAGGATATGTTGAGGGCATGTGTTATGGATTTCAAAGGTAGTTGGGATGATCATTTGCCCTTGATCGAGTTTTCTTATAATAACAGTTACCACTCTAGAATCCAGATGGCACCGTTCAAGGCTCTTTACGGGCAGAGATGTAGGTCTCCTATCGAGTGGTTCGAGGTTGGTGAGACATCTATGATAGGACAAGATTCGGTTCATGAGGCGGTGGTGAAGGTCCAGTTGATAAGGGATCGGTTGAAAACCGCTCAGAGTCATTAGAAATCGTATGCTGATGTGAGGAGAAGAAATTTAGAGTTTGATATGGATGACTGGGTATTTCTAAATGTATCTCCCATAAAGGGAGTCATGCGGTTCGAAAAGAAAGGTAAACTCAGTCCCCACTATGTTGGCCCCTACCGGGTTGTGAGAAGAGTAGGTAAGGTGGCGTATGAGCTGGACTTGCCCTCGAAGCTATCTTCGGTTCATATTGTCTTTCATATGTCACTTTTGAAGAAGTGCTTGGGTGATCCATCCTTGGTAGTTACGGTAGACAACATTGGAGTGAAGGACAGCCTCAGTTATAAAGAAATTCCCGTTGAAATCATGGATCGGCAGATTCGGCGGTTGAGGAACAAAGAAGTAGCTTCAGTAAAGGTGTTATGGAGAAATCAGCATGTTGAGGGAGCTACGTGGGAAGTCGAAGAAGATATGATAGCTAAATTCCCTCATTTATTCCCTACCGGCTCCGTTTCAGTTTGAGGTGTCAGTTTTTCCCTAAACCTTTAATCAGCTTTTTCCCGTTCAGTCATGTGTACAAGTATTTTTAAGATATGATAAATGTATGTGATGTCTGAATTCAGTTTAGCTATGTAGTTCCTTTCGTAGGTAGTCATTCCGTTAATTTTCAACTTAAATGACTGGTGATTGTATATTGTGATAGCTTGTTTCTATGTTTTCTGCAAGTTTCTAACATTCGAGGACGAATGTTCCCAAGGGGGAGATATTGTTATACCCAGGGAACCCAAGGATCGAAACCAGAAGTGAAAACGGAGAAAAGCTGAAAATTCGCAACAAGTCACAGAACGACTCGTGAAGTGAGTCGTGAGGAGTGACCACCAGTCATGAGGTGAAACGTGGTCAGCATGGTATGGCAAGGCCGGAGTGAGTAGGCCATGGGATTGACTACGAGTCATGGTCAGACCTCACGACTCGTGAGGTCACTCGTGGTCAACCCTGGAGGTTTGACAAGTTGAGATGGGCAGTGTAGGCCACGAAAGGTGAACAATAGTCGTGGTCTGACCTCACGACTCGTGAAGTCACCCGTTGGGTCAACCCTTGGAGGTTTGGGCAGTGGACTCAACGAATCAAGGCAATGAGTCGTGCCCTGTGGCAATGACTCGTTAGGTCCCTCGTGAGGACTGGTGACCAGAAATTCCTGCGGTTTAATAAGGATGTTTTCACAACTTCCTAAGTTCCTAAGGCCTAAACTTTTTCGTTTTGGATATGTTTTTGAGCTAGATAAGATGGGTTAAGCCCTTCATGCATTCCTATTCTCATGCAAGGATTTTAGAGAGGTTTTTGGGAGTTTCAAGGCCTTCTGCCCAAAATTTTCATCAATTTCTTTGTGGGTGCTCAAGGATCTTTAAGTCCATCTATTCCCAGGTATGTAAGGTTTAAAAATGGGTGAAATTCTTCCTCACCCATGCCGAAATTTCAAGTGAATTCATGAATTCTCCTACTCAAATTCAATGGGGTTTTACCCAAAGCATGACAATGTGATTTCTCTTTATGGGTATGATTTAATTAATTTTTAATTACTGAATTTTGAATGATGGGCGGGTTTTATCATTGTTTTCCTTTAATGATGTTTCAAGCTCTTAAATCCAAATTTCCCATTTGATGAAAGTTCATGGAAGTTATGATTTATGATGAATACTCTATTATTTGAGTTTATTGATGATAGAAAAGTATGATTTTCAAGTAACCCATGTTTAGGAACATGTTTTGAATGAACTGAATATGATGAAGTATTGGGAAATGCCCACATGTAGAAGAATGATTTATGATTTATGAAGCAAATCACATGATTTATCGATTTATGATGGTTGCCAATGAAAAGGGCCTTGATTCTTGGCTAAGCATGTTTTAAAGGGGATCACTGATGATAAATGTTATATCTTAGCCAATGAATTATTATGCATGATTTTAATGATTATGTATGAGCCTATATGCATGTTTTTTGGAGCCGTGTCTAGCACCGAGCAGCTTGGCGTTCAAAGGACTACACCACTGTCTCATAACTACGTGTCACCGTGGGTTTGTAAGTGATATGATGTATTTATAATGATCCCCTCAAATATGTTATCACGCCTTATGCACGACCCTCGCCTGGAAAGCCAGGGTCGGCTATGCGCACTTGAGCGAGATAGTGGGGCATCATGAAAGGCACTACCATGATGGTGCCGGTTATGACAAGTCCTCCCATTGTTCCGCATGTTTTTTTCATTGTAATGTCTATGTTTTTGGCTCAAGTTATATTATGATAAATTTATTTACGACTATGATAATGAATGATTTGAAAGTCATGAGCCTTATGTTTTATTGCGAAGATTTTGATGTAAGCATGATTTCCTGCTCCTATGTCTATTTATGAGTTTACTTTACTTTTAAAATGTCCATTTTACTTACCTTGCATACTCAGTACATTCCACGTACTAACTTCATACTTTCGATGTTGTATCATTTTATGATACAGGGTCCGGATCTCAGGCTCATCCTAATCTTTATTCCATCCCAACCTATGATATCAGCTTGTTGGTGAGTCCTCATGTTCCAAGGGCCGTTTGATAAACTTTCCTATTGATTATGTTTCAGTATTGCTCGGGTTAGTTAGAGATGTTTTTCCATCAACCAATTTTACGTATTAGAGGCTTCTGGACAAATGAGTAGTATTCAGCTTATGTAAATGTTTGCTATTTCCTGATGTTATGTCATGGTTAAATTTCCACGATGTTTTATGCTTAATATTCCATTTATTTAAATGAGATGAGTGAATGCATGTGCCATGGGTTGACTTGGGGTCTCTTGGGGTCCCTTGTTCCATGTCTACGATCCGGGTGTACGTTCGGGTCGTGACACTCCAACCACCCTGGTGCTACTAAAATGTATTGCAATTTGCGGGATATTTACTCATGGAATGGCATGAAGAGATACATCGTCGAATTCGTAGGTAAGTGCCTAAACTACCAGCAAGTCAAGGTAGAGCATCAAAGACCGGGAGGTATGACCCAGGATATAAGCATACCCACGTGGAAGTGGGAAGAAGTAAATACGAACTTTATTACGGGTCTACCTCGAATCATTAGCAACATGATTCCATCTAGGTAGTAGTAGACCGAATGACTAAGTCAATACATTTCCTCCAAATTAAAACTATAGATTCAGCTAAGGACTATGCTAGACTTTATATCCGGGAGTTGGTCAGGCTTCATGGGGTGCCATTATCCATCATCTCTAATAGGGGTACCTAGTTCACCTCACATTTTTGGAAGTCTTTTCAGAAGGGACTTGGCACTGAGGTCAATCTCAGCAATACTTTTCACCCGTAGATAGATGGGCAAGCTTAGAGGACTATTCAGATCGTAGAAGATATGTTGAGAGAGTGCACGATCGATTTCAAGGGAAGTTGGGATGACGACTTGCCTCTTATCGAGTTTACGTACAACAATAGTTATCAGTCAAGCATCCAGATGGCCCTATTTGAGGCATTGTATGGTAGAAGGTGCAGGTCTCCTATTGGATGGTTTGAGGTTGGTGAAGCTACCATAATCGGGCCACACTATGTTCATGAAGCTATGTAGAAGGTACAACTTATAAGAGAAAGATTGAAAATAGCTCAGAGCCGTCAGAAATCTTATGTTGATGTGAGGAGAAGAGATTTGGAGTTTGCTGTGAATGATTGAGTTTTTCTAAAAATTTCACCCATTAAAGGGGTGATGACGTTTGGAAACAAGGGAAAGCTTAGTCTGAGATATGTGGGACCCTATAAAATTCTGAGGTGAATTGGAAAAGTAGCCTATGAGCTAGAATTACCTTCAGAGTTGGCTTCTATGCACCCAGTATTCCATATGTCACTATTGAAGAAATGCATCGGTGATCCAACTTCAATTGTGCCATTGGGCTGTGTAGAAATAAAGGATAGCCTCTCATACGAGGAGATCCTAGTCCAAATACTTGACCATCAGGTTTGTAAGCTCAGGAACAAGGAGGTAGCTTCAATCAATGTCTTATGGAGGAATCAGCATGTCGAGGGAGCTAGATAGGAAGTCGAAGCGGATATGATGGCTAGATACCCACACCTATTCTTCACCGGCTTAGTTATAGCTTGAGATATCAGTTTTTCCCTAGAACTGTATTTAGTTTTCATGTTAAGTTCATGTGTTCAAGTTTCTTTTATGTATATGGATGTATGTATGATTTGTGAATTCAGTTCAGCTATGTAGTTTGAATCGGAGGTAGTCATTCCGTCAGTTTTTCAGTTTAAATGATCAGTATTTGAATATAATAATTTCACTTCTCTATGTTTTTTGTATGTTTTCTAACATTCGAGGGAGAATTTTCCCAAGGGGAAGATATTATTATACCCTAGAAATACAAATATCAAACCCTGAACTTGAAATGGAGAAAAGTTAAAAATTTGGCACCAGGCATCAGGACGGGTCATGAGGTTACCCGTTAGAGAAGCCTGCGAGTCGTGATGAGACTCATGGGGAGGACAAGTGATGAGTTTGAAAACATGTGAAATGGAATCCCCATGGACATGACCACGAGTTGTGGTTGGCCCCATGACTCGTAAGGTCAGTCATGAGGTGGGGTGAGTAAGAAAAGAGTAGGAAGAGGGCAGTGTACCTAACAGAAGGACCCCACAAGTCGTGGTAAGTCACCACGATTCATGGGGAGGGTCGTGAGCAACAGAATGAAGAAAGGAAAGAATCATAAGCGGTGTACCCAATGAGTGGTGACCACGAGTCGTTGCCCGAGAGGACGAATCGTTAGGTCCCTCGTGGTGACCAACTGTAATTTCTAGGCAGTGCACCTTAGGGGTGTGACCATGACCCATTAGGTCACCCGTGAGGACTAACAGTCAGTTTTTTTTGTGCGAGTTTTCAAGGGCCTTTCAGTAAATTCCTACCCTCCTAAACTTTAAACTACGTCATCTTAACCATATTTTCAGACTTATTAGTGGGGTTAAATTGTTTCTTTCCTCAGGAACTCTTAAAGCAAGAACTAGGGCAGTCTATTTCTCCTCAAATTCTCAAGGAATTTTTCCGCATTTCTTTACCAGGTATGTGGGAATTCAACAAGGGAATAGTTCTAGCCCCGCGGATTATCGAATGTTAAGAAATTCTTAGTCATGCTTCGTTTAATTCATGTGGAATATTGTTTTACAATAATTATAGATGTTTTTCACCAGTTTGTAATAGTGGTTGTGCTTAACCCTGTACAGTAAATTTAGCGCTAGTCCTTGAGAGTAGAAAAGACTAAAATCTTGCTATAGTATTTAAACCTTGAAATTTTCCTGACTATTTAAGTGTTGTGGATTTCCATATATTTTGTATATGCTAAATTCTTAGTCAGATGCATGTTAGCCTAGTTTAAATCAAAATGTAGAAATACTCAGTGTCAGTCAAAAATGTCAGCTGATTAGTTTGACTGCAGAAAATTTTGAGGTGTCAGTAGTATCTCCCAGATATCAGAATAAAATTTAGAACTCAGTTTTAGTAGTCCACTAGGTGGTCATGACACTTTTAGAGAAGAAGCTCTGACCATCCTTAGGACGCCAACTTCAGATTTTAAATTGTTCTTTAGACGGTTACGACGCTTCCAGAAAAGCAACTCTGACTGGTCTTAGAACCTAGATCCAGAATCAAGTCCGATAAGACTCTCAAGGTGCTTTTAGATATGTATTCCTGACTAGTCTTGGACCCCAATTTCAACCTATCAGCTTCGTATTGAGTCTATGACTATCAAGTGGAGTAGGACTTAACACTGAGAGGACTGGGGTTCCAGCGCACCCAGGTTTCCAAAACTATGTTGCCAGCATAGGTTACAATATTTATTGGCCTGATTAGCCCCAGACTTTTGTGATCTCCAAGTTCACGACTTTATACCCTGGCAAGGTATATTGGGTCCTACTGATGGGTGTATACATCGGACTCCACGTCTAGCTCACGTGGTTATATGTCGATTATAGAGTCTCCCACTAGTCTGTTCAGTCCAGTCTCAGACCAGTTCAGTTCAGATCAGTATTCTAGACTTAGAACATGCTTGACCACCAGACAGGGTCTTCTAGACCTCCTCAGTATTTAAGTTATTCAGTTCAGTAACTTTAGTTGGTCATTGCATGTCTTTCAATTCAACATTTCTTTTGTTATTTATTCCATTGTGTTATGTTCCTCTTACTTACATAGTACATTCAAAGTACTGACACATACTTTTATATTGTATCATTTTATGATACAACTGCAGGATCTCAATCTCAACTTCGTTAGCCGATCGCTCATCGAAGACCTCAACTTTACAAGTTGGAGAGTCCTCATCCTTTGAGGATGAAGATTTATTTGTTTTAGCTATATTTTCATTCCTACTATTTAGATTTGGAGTTAGCTTGGGGCTTCTTCCAGCAACTCATCAGTCATAGTGGCTTTCAGACTCGGATTGGTATTTCAGATTTATAGTATTGTTATAGTCTTTTCAAATACTATGAACCGGTTTGATTGCTTTCAAGTATTTATCTTTTCTCTTTAAACTTCTGTTGTATGTATTTTGTTTTATTACACAGAATTCTTGTGTATGATAGACCATGGGTTGCATTAGGGTCACCTGTGACTTTAAGTACCGTGTCTCGTCCAAGGTGTAAATTCGAGGCATGACCTGGATAGTCCTAGGCTGAATAATAAGTTGATAGCTAGAAACTGGGGTCCATGACTAAGTCAGGGATACATATCTAGAAGTACCCTGAGAGTCTTATCAGACCGAATTCTATAACTGGTGTTCTAAGACTGGTCAGAGTTGTTTATCTAGAAGCGTCACAATCTTCTAAAGAACAAGCTGAAGCTAATGCTGGTGGTTCTAAGACTGGTCAGAGCTGCTTATCTGGAAGCATCATAACCGTCTAAAGAACCAATTAAAATCTGATAATGGATATCTGAGTCTAATAAATGATAACTGGGAGGCACCACAAACACCTTAAGAAAAGACTGTAGTCACACTAATTAGCTGACATTTCTGAATAATATTGAGTATACTAATATTCTGACGGAAACTGGACTAACATACATCTGACTAAGATTTCATCTTATTTTAACAAGGGAATCCCAACATTGATAGAATCAAGCAACATGAATAACTAGTCAAATATGCAAGACTCTAATTTACTGAATGCCAAAGCTAGGGCTAAATCATTTTACAAGAATCTAGTTTCCACATGATTTCCAAGATTTGGGATAATATAGCAGCTAATAATATGAATTATATTCCATCTGAAATTTATAGAATTCTATCTAAAAACATTCTAATTTTTGAAACCTCGGGGTTATAACTGATAGAAGATTATGGTAGGGTTTTAGGGACACAAGGGAAGAACAATTCCCTTGTTGAATTCCCACAAACCTGGTGAAGAAATCCCAAAGAGAATCCCTTGAAAATATGAGAAGAAAATCGATTTCCCTAGATTCTGCTCTAAGCTTTTCTGAGAGAGTTTTACGATATGACTTCTGAGGGAACAGAGGAATGAAGTATATCGTTGTTACCCCTTTAAGTTCCCTGAAAATAACCTAAACAACGTAGTTTAGGGATTAAAAAGGTGGGAAATTACTAAAATATCCTTGGGGAAAAACATGGAAAAACTACCGACAAGGACCAACGGGTCACTGACGAGTAATTACTTGAGACCACAACTAGTTGGGACCAGTAGTTGGTCCTGAGGCCTGGGTTCTGGGCTCACTAGAACAGGAAACAAGAGGGACCAGGACTTGTTGGATGAACCAATGAGTCTGCCACTGGAAGAAAAATCTGGGAAGCCTAACAACGAGCAACATAACGACTCGTTGGTAGACCCAACGGGTCGTTGTATTGAGTCGTCACCTCCACTGGAAAAAAATCTTAGGGTCCCTGAACATGTCACCATGGGTGGTCCCAACAACTCGTTGTGTGATACAACAGGTCGTTGTTTCCACTCGTTGTCACTAAAGGAGATTTTTGGGAATCCTAACTAATGACTTACACTATGAGTCATTGTATCACACAATGACTCATTGGTTGAGTCGTTGTTCCTGGAAAAGGGATTTCTGAGCTGGGGACCAACGAGTGACAGGAAGACTCGTTGTTTCTCACAATGGGTCGTTCAATGTACCGTTGGTTCCTAAAGGACCAAAGTAGGGTTGGCCACGACTGATACAACAAGTCGTTAAAGCTGACCACGACTCATTGTCACGATCATTATGAGGAAAAATTTCTATTTTCTTTTGGATTTTTCTTGCAAGGTATGAGTTCGGTCTAGGAAAGCTTCAGGGTGTTACAAAAGCTCTTCCATTTTAAGTGGTTTGTATGACTCCTTATGGAGCAGTTGAGCTATGGATGGAAGACAAGAGTGCCATATTTTTAATGTGGGCAGCAAATGAAGCAGTATTAGGCTGAGGATGTTGACAGGAGAAAGAACTCAATCACGCTTTCTAATGATTCATTTGAGGTGCATTGTGTGCGATGTTAAATATCAAGTGTTGCTTGGGAGGCAAGTTAATATAGTATTGTAATAATATAGGATAATAAAATACAAAAATATATGTCGTGCCACTATAAAAATACGGCACTGGATGGGAGGCATTCCTTCACTTCTCTAACTGGTTTGTTATATGTGTGTAGGTAAATAGGGGATGAGGAAAAGCGAGAACATGCACATGCAAACAAGAACTACCCAAAGGAAGAATCAACAAGAAAAAGGGGGAGCTCTATGTCGTGAGAAAGTGATTGCATATTGAGTTCCACAATGCGGAGGAGAGGATCCTCTTTGAACTCTTCATCGCCAAGAGGAAAAAACTTTAGAAAATGAAAATCAGGGCAAATGTGTATGTTAGGGTCTACAACACAGACCAGCTGCTCCATGATGGGCTCTCCGTCGCGCCTAATAATACTTTTAGGGTAAATTAGCCCAAGTCGGTTGGCCAAACCAAAACAATGGGACTTTTAAAACCCAAAAACTCAAAATTTTCCTTATTTTTGAACCCTAAGCTCCTCCTCCCTCAAAAATTTTAAAAATCCCATTTCCTTCAAATTTCTTTTCCTAATCTCAAGAAAGTCATCAACAATGGCACCCAAGCCAAGTAAGGGTAAGGAGGCAGGCGCTACGAACCACATATAGAGGAGGTCTCATATGGAGCATGCAAGAAGGTTGGTTTGTGAAAGAAGGGAAAAAATGGTTCAAATACACAAGGAACCAAAGTAGATTCCTGATATGCAGGTTGACAAGGATAGCCTGGTGGAAGAGTTCCCCCACATTCTTAAAAGTTGCACACCCTTGGGTTAGATTACATTTTCAATAATCCCAAAGAGTAAAACCTGAACTTGGTATGATAATTCTATGTGAATTAGGACCCGTCGAGCAGGAGCAACCAAATGCAAATTGGGCAGCAGGTTGTGAATTTCACTACTACTGCCTTAAATCAATTGTTGAACACTCTGAATGCTGACCCTGAACCATTGTGGGATATCAATATTTGGTTTCCAAACCAAGCTATACACCACACTCTATATGGCCGGAGATCAATTGCTAGGTGGACCCACCACTAGCAGAAAGGGCATTACATGACATCCCCCTTTGCCCACTTGACAAGAGAGACCATAGTATTGCTCTTAATTGTTTGTTGCTTCTTCATTCTAGGGAAGCATGTCACTCATTTCACATGTGATACGGTGTGTTTGGTATATGCACTGATGTATGGGTCGCCTATAAGTGAGGCATTGTGTTAAAGTACACATTGAAAAGGGCGCGGGTGCAAAAATGCCTGAGATACAACTTTGGAGGTCTCATGACTTTATTCTTAAGAGAGAAACATGTGAATGAGGAAGAGGCTAATCATAGGCTATAGAGAGATCACTAGGGAATAAATGTGACAAAGATGAGGTAGCTAGAGGTACAACATGACCCTACTCTGACAGCTACCGAGCCATAACACTCGGAACGATAATTATTAGAGCCACATGTATGGTATATCCTTGTAATGGTTGAGGCTGAGTAGCCTGATTGAGGAGCAGCTGAGGTAGTTGAATGTTGATTACCCACTGTGTTTGTCAAGCTATGAGGAATCTATAGATGATGACATTGCCACCTATATGGAGCAGGCTAGAGAGGATTCAGACTTTGAGTCTGAGGAGTCAGATAGAGAGGACTCGGAGATGGAGACACAACATATGGTCCCACCGATGAAAATATGGACTAGGACCTAGGGATTCTTCTTCCACTTCACTTTTTCATTATATTGAATTAAGAATTGGAGACAATGCTATTGTATAAGTGTGGGTGGGGATATACTATTTTTCTTTAATTATGTGGTTTTCTATGTCTTTTTGTTGTATATGTTTTGTATTGACTATTAGATTTAAATTTTTGAAAATTTGTGATATTTTTATGTGTTTGGGTTCCTCAATTTTGGTTTTGATGCTTTTTCAGAGGATAGTCCCTCTAAACTAGATAGATTTTTTTAGGAATTATTTTAGTCTTAGATATGACTTTTTCCGATAATTGGATGACGACTGTCTTAAGAAAAAAATTGGTCGTAGGTTGTAGTAGGAGTAGAATATACGACCTTAAAAATGCTAGGTGCTTCACTTAGGTGAACATTAAACATCATGGATAATTCATTGAAAAAAGAAGCGTAAAAGGTAGAAATAATTGTTTTGAGACGTATACGATCTTGAACTTTACTTTAAGACGTAAAAATGTGCTTAATAATGTAGAACATTCAATTTGTTTGTGTTGTTAATATGTAGTATTGGGAAGTCATTTTTGAATCATTGTGCCATATATAGTAAGTGTTTGGTGTGTTTCTTGTGTACTTGATATATAGAATTTTCCCGTGTGTATACAAAATGAAACATTGTGTCTAGTTCTAGGTGATGATTAAGGAAATTCTTTGTTAACCATTGTATTGTGCCTTGTGTTTGATGTCACCGATGATATTGTCCTAGTTAAGCCCCCTTGACCGTTGTAGCCTATTTCATTGACTAGACATATGATTAGCCATCTCCCTTTTGTTGAAATTGTATTATATTAATTTGATGTAAAGAGTCCCTAATACACTGTGTAGTTGAAAAATTTAAAGAAAAAAGGGAACAAAAGAGAAATGGTAACAAAGAGAGGGAGACTTCTCTGGTACGAATTAGGAGTATGTGGTACCCTGACAAATTATAGATTGTACATTGGTAGTAAAGAGAAAAAAGTCAAAAAGAAATAAAATAAAAAGTCAAAATCTGAAATTTCATAAAAAAGAAAAGAAAAGAAGAAGAATAGAGAAAGTGCAAAAAATGTCTCCTTACTGGCAGTAAAATAATTAAAAGAGTGGGGCGCATGATGTGTCGGGAGTTTGCAACATATTAATACTTCTTTTCATGGAGTTTTTCTAGATTTAAGTACTAACTTAAGTTAAAACTAAAACTATTTTGCTAAATTTTAAGAACCCAATAAGTTGATAAAAGGAGACATGAAAATCACTAAAGTCTACAAGAATTTGAGCAAGAGACAGACCACTGATGATTAATATCTTCAAGTGCCTTGTGATCCAGAGAACACCACCAAGTGGTATGAAACCAACCTTTTATGATGCAGACCGTCTTCTCAAAAGACGATCATCAAATTAGAAGGTGGATCGAGGTCGGGGAAAACACAGAAGCAGTTAACAGTTCAATGTGTGGACCTTCTTTTCAAAAGGCAGACGAGGCCAGGTAGGACATGAAAACGAAGTGACGGTTCAGCATGTGTACCGTCTTTCCAAAAGATGGTCCATCTATGCAAGCTCGAACCATCTGAATTTTAATTAAATTGTGGTTTTAAAGACTTAGTATAAATAATGTTTTTTGTTCTTATTTTGGAGAGTTCGACTAGATTAGATTTTTAGATATAGTTTTAGCTAGTTTTTCCATTTTTCCTCCATAGCTTTAGCATTGTAATTGATGTTGAAGATCAAGTTGTTCAATCCAAGTTTTTCTTCACACATTATTTCTTTGTAAGTAGGAATGTCTAATTACTTGCTAGAATGTCTAATTACTTGATTTCTTCTTCTTCTTTTGCTATGAGTAACTAGACCCACATATAGGGTTGTGAATTCAATGGGTTTGTGAACCGTAATAATCTCAATTAGGTGAAATATATTATGGGCTTGCGAATATTTGATTGATTCGAGATTTGTAAAATGTGATTGGTGATGAAAGTCATTCAATCCTTCCCAATTATTTTTATTGTTCTTGAGAATGCTAATTTAGATTTAGGTAATATTAATCCACAATGATCCAAGGCTCTAACCCTTGTTTAATAGATTCACCTAGACATAGGAGGAATCCAATTAGAAAAATGCAATCGGGTAGAATGGAGTTCTCTTCAATTTGATAAAATTGATGTAGATTAACACCATTGGGATTGTTGAAAGACACCTATTGGTTGTCTAAGTTGATTTCTTGCATATTCACCATAATTCAATTCTCAATTATTTATTTTGAGTGATTTAGGGGATCACCCCAAATTCGGGGACACTTTTCTAGTTTTTCCTACTATTGATTTACAACTTGAAGCATTTAAATACTTAGATAATCTGTCTTTACCCTAACTTGACTAGACCCTCAATTCACAAATCATATTTGAAATCACTTGATAGTATTGGCCTAGAAAAGTCTCTATGTATACGATTCGTACTTTAAATTTGAGTAATTATACTATATCGACCACATGCACACTCACTAGTTTAAGTGGATCAAGGGCGATATCATTAATTTGACATCGTTACCGAGAATTTTAACATAGGTCCTATCTAGCATTTCTGATTTGGTTTGTTTGATTGGTTCTACTCTATCACTTTTTCTATACCTTTTTTTTGGTGAAGTAGAAGTATCAAGAATTTATGGTACACCTCTGATGCACGTGCAAGCGCACACGGTCATATAAGTAATATAGTGACTCTTAATGAGTCATATGTTGAACCTACAATGACTAGATTATCAGTGAATTATCAAGTTCAAGTTTTAGTTCAAAATTTAAAAGTTCTATCTTCCATTATTTAAATGTTTGTTTGTACTAAATATAAGGATGATCACAAATTATGTTGAGAAACAATAATGAGAAGAATCCAGGTTTAAGGACAAACAATCACATATAGCTAACATTCATAATGGCTCAAGTATGTGTCTTCATTTGTTGTCTCACTAGATAAATGCCATGTTCATGATGTTTTGAGCCTCTAAACAAATAATCGAACTAGCCTCACAACTACATCATTGAGAAGGGATATGACAACCTAATTAATATGCAATAACCTAGTGGAATGGTTTATAGGGTTAATTCCCTTGGTTATGGACTTTTGAACCTCTAACCATTTAACCTAAACTTGACTTCACAACTACATCAAAGAGTGGTGATGTGACAATTCAAATCAAGTGTCTAGCTATCTTCCCGTTTGATAACCAAGCGAGGCAAATTAGGTTTATTTCTATCCTAACCGCGATTCATCCTTAAAGACTTGAACTCACTTCTGGCATTCCTAGTTCTATCCTAGGTTTTTTTCTTTCATGTTTTTCTAAGCATAAAACATTCATTTCAATGGTGATCAAGAATTAAAATGTTAAAGCAAGAATATAAGAACTAACGACAATGAAAAACTCAAACCAAATATAAATTAAACTAATACGGGGTTTAGCCACTCATTCTAGCATAAGAATCAAACATTGTTTTTGAATTCATGTATTACAAGAATGGAAAAAGAAGGAAAATAAAAAGAATCCTAGAAGATGAAGTATGTAATGTTCCTCCTCCTGCCCCTCTTCAATTTTTCAAAATATTACGTGATATCCCATAAAATCAACCAAGTGTGCTATTTATAGTTAATGACATTTGGCTGTGTGAGGACCTTCTCTGTGTCACACTGCCCATCACGGTAGTTTTCCTCCTTCACACGGAGGTATCACAGATGTTCACTGGTTGATGAGGCTGGCACGGTTGTTTGTGACAAGGTACCAGCGTCACGCGATGTTGGACGCGGAGCTGGCCTGGTGTGGCACGGGCTTGTCGAGCAACATGGACGGCATGGCATGGGCATAATGCACATACCTATTGGTAGCCTTCTCCTGTGTGCATGGCCTTGGCGTGGCATGGTGCCTGGCGTGCCAATGTGCCAGTGTGACATTGAATAAATGCTACAACCTTCCTTTCTTTGCACTTGCATGTCAGCTCTTTAGGAATAATCTCGAACTTCCTTATTTCTCTTGTATTTTCATTCCTAGCCCCATCCCTAGCATATTTCACCTACAACATTGTAATCACCACATATGTTAGTTCATGCATACATATATACACAAAATTACATGAGATTATACTTAACATAAGGTAAAAACAAAGCTAAGACATTGTTATAATTATCACTTGGGCATGTGAATATGCCCAAGATAACTACCCCACACTTAAAGCCTTTTTCGTCCTCGAACAAATCCTTTACATCTTATGCACAAGGAAGACTCACAGATTATTAATTGAAGCTAGACTACTCAAGTTAAGGCTATGATGGCTGGAAAGTTAAAATAGAGCATGATATATATAACCCAAATAAAACTATGTATAACAAAGTTAAGACCTCCTAGCCTCAAGAATCGACTCTAAAACCTCAGCAACCTCATGCAAGTTAACCAATCAAGAAGTCCAATATGAACACTATATTTCCTCAAACATGTGTCCTCACAAAAAGAGAGATACCCATTTTCACTCACAAATCTACAAGTTATAACACGTATGGGTATATGAATAACAATTACACTCACTCTCACAAGGAATTCACATGCAACATGCAACGACCCATATGCTTGCCCTTAGTGTATTACTCTACTAATACAGGAACATCTAAAAGTAAGATCAAGTAGGACTTTATGAGTTGTAATATTGGCTAAGAGATAGGTAGGTACTATTCTTTCCAGTAATACTGACTATCTCCCCTAAGCGCTTTTAATACATCACCTTTTGCTCATTAAGCACATTTTTTTACATCCCCTCTTACTCTTTTCCTCTATCATTTTCCTATTTGTTTCCCCACTTCTTTAAGCATGCTTACACTATTAGTAGGGAGTAATCACAGATTAAACACTGTCATTCTTTTGTTCTTCTCTACTCCCCACCTACACTTGGCATTTTGAAAAATTCCAAGCCTCATTATTTTTTCCAACTTCCACAACCAACTATCTCCCTTCTTTTCAATATTCTTACTCCTTTAACTCTTTTATGCATATTTCACTTAAGCGCTTAGGAGCTTTGGATCAAATTTAGGTATGTTGAAAGAAAAAGATTAAGCTTCTCTTGTGGCTAACAATGAATAGGCTAAAGGCTCAATGTGGCTAACTAGGACTATGCATCAAGGGTAGGTAAAGCAAAGGATGAAAATAAGCATATTTAAAGAAACGCCTACATCATATCCTATAATTAACATCACTCATTTTGATTTGTAACACACCAGACAAGTTCTAGACACTACATGATTGCACGGACTATACAAAGAACCTTACACTCACTGCACATGTTCAATTCCAGACAGACTCATACAAAATCTTAATATAGCTAATTACATGAATACAAAAATTAAATATACAATATACAAAGTCATATACCTGAGCCTAAGTGTCTCAAAAAAATCATACAATTTTCTCAACATGCTTCACAATTAACATTAAATTCCACCTTACAATCATGTACAACACTCAACAAGAGCATTAAGACATAATTCAATTTAGGGTTCAACAAAAAATTCTATTGACTAATTTTCTGTCAAGAAAGTTGTCATCTATCCATCGTCAGAAAACGTCCTCTACTATGACTAAAAACACTATGTACAAACAATTTAAAGACTTTATTCTCGATTCAAAGTGCCCCCCTTTGAAAAAGAACCGAAAAGAAAAACCAAAGGGTGAGTGAACTGTGCTCAACTCAGACTCTCCATTTAAACAATTTTCAAACCAAACACATCTTTTACCCACAATCAACATCAAAAAAATTTGAAATTCCCTCACCCCAAGCTTAAAATATGCTATGTCCCCACAACATGAATTAAAAATTACATCAGGGTTAGAGATACTTTATGAGGCCTCTAGGCCAAGCTAACAACATGCTTTAATCCATTTTTGACACATGGGTCAATGACCCCACACTCATCATTTTCTGTGCTCCTTAGTTATCACCTTCATGGGTACTCAGACTTCTCCTGAACCTGTGCTTAACCAACAAAAACAAAAGTTACAATAACCAAACTTAAAAACAAAAGAAATAAAATCATACCTGTGGTACACTTGGGTTGTCTTCCAAGCAGCGCTTGATTTTAAATCGCGGCACGATGCGAATCACCCTTCTTAGGATGTCCTTAAACACTTTTCCTTTTGGGAACAGTCTCCTTTTTTCTTGACTTTTAAGGGTAAAGCCTCAACACTTTCTCTCTTCTCTCTCATCACCTTCTTCACCATATTTTTTGGCATCTTTTCAGCAGTAGGCTCACGTTATATTAAGAGATCTTTCAGAAGTGGACTTTTGTAATCCCCCACCTACCCACCCACTCACTCTCTATCAATACATCGATCTTGCAAAGTTCTTTGTAGTGTGTTGGGGTGTTGATTTATTGGTAAACTCTATAGTTCTTCTCCTCATCATTTACCCTCATTCAGGGTGCCAGCCTTCACAAATATCATTGCTTCTCCCGTTACCATGAATGGACATCCAAAGATGAGGGGTACCTTATCATCAACTTCAAAGTCAAGGATAATAAAATGAATAGGTATTATCAATTTACCTACTTTGATGAGAAGATCCTCAATAATCCCCTTCGGCGCCACTTTTGACATATCAGCCTACTGCAGCATCACTCTGGTGGGCCTTGGTTTTCCTAAACAAAGTGTATTAAACAAAGATAGGGGCATCAAATTCACATCCGCCCCTAGATCACACAAGGCCCTTATCAGCTCACCTCCACCTATTTATACTGGGAGGGTGAAACTCCCTAGGTCTTTGAGCTTCTTTGGCATCTTACTCATCACGTTGAAACTACACTCATCAGTGAGTGCTACAGTTTGCACGTCCACCAGCCATATCTTGTTGGGAAAATCTTTCAATGTAATACCCTGGAAGTTCCTAAGACAAAACTTGAGATTTAAAATGAAAGTAACATAAAATCTGAGATTTCCTCTTAGAATGATTCGTGCTATGAGTCGTTGCTGGGACTAACAACCTGTTGGAGGTGCTCGTGGTGAGAATCTGCAGAGTAGGCTTGGAAGTAATGGGTCTCAGGATGACCTATTGGTTAAAGTAATGGATCATTGGAAGAAAATAATTGTGAGGGTGGTCATGGTGAAGGAGGCAAGCACGAGTCATGGAACGACTCGTTAGTTATAGCCACGGGTCGTGGTATGCTCCCATTGAAAGGTTTATGAAAAATGGATAGTGGTAACAATAGGTAGTTGCCATGAGTCATTGGAGCTGGGTACAACTCATGGTACCGGTTGTGGCAGCAGGTCTGGGACTAGAACTTGGGCTGAAGCAACGGGGGAAACGACGAGTTGTGGGAGCTTGTAATGACTCATTGGACTAGTCGTTTTCACTGGCAGTGCAGATTTTCCTGGTTTTTCATTAAGGTTATTTTCGTCATTCCTAAGTCCTATGGTCCTAAATTATGTCATTTGAAGCTCAGTTAGTAGGGTTTTAAGGGGGCCAAACCTATTCTAAATATTCCCACTATATGCATGCAACCGAGAGCCTTCCTTGAAGATTATGCTTGAGGAATTTCATCAAATTCTCTCCAATTTCATTTGGGCTTTCAAGTGGGAGTGTGAATTCAATTTAACTATGCATGTGAGGATATGAGTGGGAGTTCCTTTCATTCCTATAACCTATATTCTTCTCAATTCTATGGATTCAATTCTAGATTCAAATTTTATGTATGGGGTTTATTCCAAGTCTTGTGAAATTCTCTATGATCTATCTGTGGGTCAATTCCTTCCATGTATCAAATCTTTTTTTATGATTTATGGGCAGAGTTTATAATAATTTTTACTATTAAATTATGATTTTAACTTCTAATTAAATTATGCCCAACTATGAAATTTCATGAAAAGTCATTTATGGTTCGATTATGATCTTAATCTTCTTAAACCCTAAATTATGATTTCTGACTTATGATATGATTTCTCTCAAGTACTCATCATGGATTTATGAATATCAAGTATATACATGTTTTACAAGTATGCGTGTATGTCATGATTTATGGATTTATGACTTTTGGCCGATTCACGGGCCCTTAATCATGGCTAATCATATATTTCAAGTGGGATCCATTATGTTATTATTTATTTGTCCATGAACTTCATGAATGATTTTATGATTATGATATGAGCCTAATGTACATATTTTTTGGAGTAGTGTGTAGCACCGAGTAGACCCGACATCTAAAGAAGAACCCTGTGGTCTCAGAACTACATGCCACCATAGGTTTAGATCTCATCGAAAACTTACAGCAACTTGCCAAATGAAGGCTAAAAGAAAAAAGAACAGTTCAACTTAGACTTAGGGCTGGCCTTGCCTCATTCTTGAAGATATATTCTTTTCCTTAATTTGGGGACTGTCTGACCACTTGAGCGAAATAGTGGGGCATCATGTAAGGATTTATCATGATGGAGTTGGTTAAGCTGAGTCCTCCAATTGTTCCTCATGATTTATTCATGGTTATGTTTATGTTACTTTGGCTCAAGTCATCTTTAATGAAGCTTTTCTCCTATGATTATGATTATGACTGATTTATGAATGTTTTGAAAACCTTGAGCCCTTAGGTTTACATTATGATACTTACTTTATGATCATGTTGTCCTACTCTTATGAACTCTTATGTATTTTAACTGTTTGTTTTGACTTACCTTGCATACTCAGTACCTTCCAAGTACTGACCGCATACTCTATGCTGTATCGTTTCGTGATACAGGTCTGAGAGATCAGTCTCATCTACATCATTAGCCCTGCTTCCCTCTCCGACCTGTCCAGCCGGTGTTGGTGAGTCCTTATCCTTTGAGGACGTTCAGTCATCTATAGTTTGTTATGTTTTTTTAGTTTCAGACTTTGTCAAGCTAGTTAGGGGTGTTGTCTCATTAGCTCATCAGTTATGTTAGAGGCTTTTCAGACATTGGAAATAAGTTTGTCGTTGTTGATTC